>JAHPZR010005162.1:72500-82027 GCA_019787425.1 Platygyra sinensis
TCGATGTGAACACTCGAAGATAAATTCCATATCTCCGCGCGCCCATGTATTATTCTCTATATAATCAATTTTTTAGTATTGATATATAAATAGGAACTACAAAACCAATTCACAAAGCAAGCTTGACAACCCATAAGCTCAGAACTAAAAATTAAATAAAACATTGCGTTTAAATACTCGGCAGCCGGGAAGTGTTTTTAAAATAGTACATAAAGGGCAGTGGGAAATTATTATAGAATTTTCACGGAAAAACTCATCTAATCCTTTGTAAATTAAAACTGTAGATATTTGCTTAGAAATGTCAAGCAATTTCAATTGTAATTTTGGCTTTGTGGTTGAGGAAATTTTCGAGTTAGGGCATATTAGAAAATCTCGATGTTTCGACAACTAAACAAATTCGTACTCTGACTCCGGTGTCGTTCAACTCTCATAGCATAATTTCTACAAAAATTGAAGTTGGAGCCCCGTGAGAGTATTCGATATTTGCTCAGAACATAGTTAATAGATGGGAATGGTTATGAAACTTGACAAACTTCTTTGTTGTAGGTTATTGTTCGCTTTTTTGGCCTTGACCGTGCACAAAACACAATAGTTGTTTACTCCGTTCTGACGATCTGACCAATAGAAACGTGTTGGTTACGTAACTCATGCAGAGTGTATGAGCGTTAAGCAAAAGATTTTGCACGGTCATGGACCTTCCGACCTAAATCTTGGCATCTTTGTTTGGTCCTTTGATGTTTGCCGGGCTTCCTAACAATTCCGCTTTATTAACTATGTCCAGAAAGGCGAAGCGATTCTACATAATGTTTTGCATTTGTTGTGGACGAATTCTCTTACGTAGCTTTGGCATACCACAAAAACCTCGACTCACTGGCACGCGGCAGTCAAAAATTCATGAGTAATCAATACATTCAATATCATTGAAACCTCCCGTGAGTATTTCAGCATTTCGATCTTTGGTCGGAAACAAATTTGCGGTTTAGCTTTGGTGGTATAAATAACTTAGAGAACTGAGAACTTCGTCGCTTCCAACGCTGACTTCCTTTTGGCGCGATAGCACATGTGCAACCTTTGTCACGAAACTGAAGTCACTTTTTTACACCAGGTCCCTATTTCCCTGTTAAGTACTTCGTCACTGAACACTCAAGCATTTTGTTATAGCTGTTTGTATTACTTTGCCAAGGCAATTGTTGACGCCAAAAAACGCTTGATATTTCTATAGCCACATCTAAGCAGGTTCAAATGGAACTTTAGGTGCTAAAACGGGAAGAATTTCTGGCTATACCGGGGCGCTGCCGGGTACAGTGAAATCCCGCCTTATGATCACTTCATTAATATGGCCACCTCGTTATTACAGCCACTTTATTCTGGCCCAAACAAAAGCTCATAAAGTCGTTTTCTTATTTAAACAACGTTTTTGATACGACCAACCCGGTAATACGACCAGATTTTTGTGGTCCTTTGGTGACCCGACTAACGGGGTTCCACTGTATGTAGTTTTTGAAAAATCGTCCCCTTGAGTCACACAAAGTTCGTACAATTTGTGCAAAACCAAAACATTGTAAAAACTCGCTTGCATGGTGTTTCCAACCATAGATCGAAATGCTGAAATACTCTCGGGAGGCTCCAATGATCGTTTTAGTGGTTGTTGAATGTATTGATTTATTCAAGTTTGCAGAAATGATTTTATGAGAGTTGACACCGGAGTCAGAGTACGAATTTTTGTGACTACTGCGCTTACGCAGCAGTCACTATTGCCATCGTCTGAGTTTTCCGAAAGTAAATAACAATAGAATATACTTCGGAGCCAATCAGCACCACAAATATCCATCTTGCGGTCTCTCATAAGTACTTCGCATCGCCGATCATTTGCCGATAGTCATCGATAGCAAACGAAGATCTCCTGCCTTCGTCGACCTTGGAAGTTTCCTTCGAAATTGAGGTGAGTTTTTTTTTAATGTTTTACAGCATTGCCATTCACTTCTCAGAGTTTTCATATTTTGTTTCCAACCAGTCAGATGAAAACTTAAGGTTGCGTGAGGATTTTGGATGAGATAAACCGCGAATATTTAGGATACTGAGTATCGATTTGTCGACGCGTATGTAAACAAACATAACTCTTAAACAACGCCATAGTGTATCCGATAGTGGATACTCCATAATTTTAAAAGTACCTTTAGCCTCGTATGGAAAAACTGGGCCTCTCTGGAGGAATATTGCGTTATTTGAGATAACGGTGCCTCTTCGCGCGAATAATTATCGAGCTCCGATGTTTCAAAATTACGCCGCTCGAACGACCATGTTGGATATGGTGATCGAAAAGCCATCAATGTGAAAGCAGTGTGTACTTCTGAAAGACACGAAACAACTAGTTCAGATAACTGTAATATGGTAAATGATCGTAGTGGAAATGAGTCATCAACTGCCGTGGAACTGCTGTGGACAGACTGTCTTAGGGAAAGTGCTTTTATTATTATTATTATTATTATTATTATTATTATTATTATTATTATTATTATTATTATTATTATTATTATTATTACTATTACTATTATTATTGTTATTATTATTATTTAAATTGCATATCAAGAAATTGTGTGAAACTTTATTTTAGCGTAGAAACGCATGTTACAAAAACATTATCAAAGCTTTGTATTTAGAATTTTATAAGATTTAAAAAAAAATTATTTATTATTTATAATTAGCTCTTATTAACCGAGCAGGAGGTCTGTATGGGAGACTCTTGACCGAGGTCGTAAGTACAGACCGAACGCAGTGAGGTCTGTACACACGACCGAGGTCAAGATTCTCCCATACAGACTGACTTAGCTCGGTTAATAAGATGTTTATTATATGGCAAAGACAAGTACAATTTACGTAATTCGTCTAATGTAACTAGTTTGTACTGACGTTTTGCTTGCGAACGGCAATGAGCCAAATTTAATTCTTCCGAAGTTTGCTCGTCCTCTTTAGTTTTTTTTCTCTCATCAGCTTTTTGAAACTTACAGCAATAAATATTGAAAGATGAAACAGTCAATGATTTTGCTTCTTAGTTTGCAACTTTTTCACTTCAAAACATTACCCGTCTAGATGCCGGTTTAGATGGCAAAATCTAGACCGCGGTCAATATCCAATTCAGCCAATCAAATTCGTGAATTTGGCAGTTCCCAGTCCTTGTGAGACACAGCCATATAATAATTGTAAGTAATTTTTTTTACTTGTAAGTAATTATTGTTGTTGTTGTTGTTCTTCTTCTTCTTCTTAAGTTTATTTCCACACTACAATAAAATATAAAAGGTACAGTCTGTCTCCGCCCACAAATAGCAAAGGCTAATCGCGGTGGGCGGAGCTACACGCAGTCCGTGGTTAAACCGGTAATTATAAAGCTAAGCTACAACAATATATAAAGCTTTCAATTGTGAAAAATCTACTTTCGAATCAGCATAGAGACAGCGAACCATCTAGACTTGCTAGTGATGAAGTTTCTTTTTTTTTCAGGATGTATGGTGGTCCCACGTTTCACGCTTGGAAATTTTCACCTCAAATGTCCTCAGTTCCCAGGCCCTAACTAGTGATTCTCTTAACAGTGATGCCAACTTGCCACAATGGGCTTTTTTACACAGATGAAGGGCTCTGCCCGAAACGTTTGTACATTTTTTAATGTTCATTGACACTTTTAAGAGTTTTTCATTAACTTTTTACTGTTATTATAGTGTCACGCATCAGTTTTCAATTTTTCACTAGTGATTCTCTCGCCCGGTCGCTTGGCCGCCATTTTGTCTTACATTTAAGCCGAGAAAGGTGACTATTGTTGTGAACTGGGTACAAATAAAGCTTTTTCCGCGCCAATTCTAAGTTCGTCAGACTGTGAGCTTTCTTTCTATGTGCAGTTTGCCCATGTTTACGTCTTTTCTTCGCTAATATTTTCGCTTGTATTTTATGCTCCCTTCGCTTTCCAGTGAATTACTTGTCCTCCTTGAAAAATCCGATGTTTTTGTGGAAAAATGTCCAGCGAGCGAAGATTCCATCTTTAGTTTTACACCGAAAGAACTGTCATAAACACTCTCCGCCGTGTATCTATCGTTTCGTTTTTGCGTGAGACACCTCCAACTTGCGTCAATTCTCAGGTTTTTGGAGACTGTTAAGCGGTTTACATGGGTAGAGGGTCCAGAAGAAACCGATCAAAAGCAGCAAAGAAATGCAAGACGCGCATTCCTATTGCGGAATTCGCCATACAGCTGCAGAGGGCCGAGCTCAGGGCGGAATATCTTTCCAAATCGAAGAAAATTAGTGCCTTAAAGAAGAGTGTTCAAAGACTGCAGGACAAGGTAATATTAAAATGAGCAAGTTTTATCTCTGCAAAATATATGCAGCTTATATTATTTAACCGGATCCGGGAATCAAACATAAACGTTGTCATCAGCATTTAATCCTCTACCCCAGCCATAAGTAGACTGACAATTAAAGTACAGTCCCCACTTTTAATAATGATTCCTCCAAAATATAACAGCATTTTTACTTTTGCCTTAATATTGTAATATCACAAAGTATTATTATTATTATTATTATTATTGTTGTTATTATTATTAATATTATTATTATATTGTTAGTATTAGTTTTATCGTTATTTTATAATTTTATAATTTTTATAATTTTACATTATTTCTTATTGTTCATCCTTTCATTTACGCATTAAAGTGCCCCTAACCCCCAAATTTTTTTTCCTTTAAATAAAATCTACTAGTTTTCCTGATTTCATCAGCGAAAAAAATATCTCGATTGATAAAATTCTTGCGTTTCTACAGGCGTTTGAACTCGCAATAGCCCTTTTCACGGTTAATTTTTCTCATTTGCATTACAATGTAATCCAACGTGGATGCGAGGCAATTTCGGGCTAAAACTGCAAAATAGCCCGAAATTGCCTCACATAGATGCTAGACTTCATTGTAATGCAAATGAGCAAGGTTAACCGTGAAAAGGGCTATTGCTATGTTCACGACCGCGCAAAGTGGGATCTGGGTCGGGCTACCAGTGACGTCACTTCGGGAACCGAGCTGAAACACTCAAGAGACTTTCGACTGAGCCCAGAGGGCTGTCAAAACATTTTTGGGTTATTTGTGATTCATATTTTATCGAAACCGAGCAAGATTTTTACGCGAAAGAAATGTATTATCTAGCATTTCAAATTGGAGTCTAGCTACGATTTGGACGACTGCGATGTACATTTCTTTTTTCCGTTTGGAAGTGCGGGTCGCCAGCGGAGATCCTCGCGTTGTAATTTTTGCCAGGATCAGGGTCGACAATTTGCCGGTCCATTTGGGTTATAACGGTAGAAGTAATGGCAGTAGAGTTAGCTTACAGCTCTTAAAGAGTTATAAAGATGTCAATGGACACGAAGAGTCGGTAAGTTGGCTTTAAGAAACGTGCAGATTTCGGAGTGTCAAAACATTTTTAGATTCACACACCATATGCACACACTAATTTCCCCCGAAATACAAGTGAAACTGCGATGCAGTCGTGGTCCACTACTGTCTACTTCGCCAGATCAATAATTGAAAACAGTTTTAACATGAGAGATAAGCAGAGATGTCGGCAAACAATATCCAAAAGCGAGGTAAATTTTCGCTTCATTACTGTCGCCCAACCGTAGTATATGCATAGTCAATTACTGTGTAATTTTAGTATGCACGAACACAAGCTATACAAATTTGCATATTTCCTACCACTAAATCATGGCAAATCCTTCGTTAGGATATTGAAAAGAGGTTCAGTATAGTATAAGTTAAATGAACACATTTCTACTTTACTGTTATTTTGAATGAAATGTCCATTTTACCTACGCAAATAATCTGGGAGTTTTCGACTTTTTAGCTGCGTTTCAGCACAACGAACTCCGTCGCTAGCTCTAGAGTCGAATCTTAATCGTTTGACTCTCTTTTCTCACATAGTTATAAATGCTTGATCCAATCTAAGTTTGAAATTTAGATATATTTCGTTCCCCAATGACGAAGCTCAAAGAACGAAAGAATTCTGTATTCACGTATGGCTATTGAGATACACGGTCGGATTACGGCTTCCGGTGTGCGTGTGTTTTTATTAAAATCCACAAATACATAGCTAGTTCCCCAGTTGAGGCTCAACAATCTTAATAGCTTCGTTGTACATGTAGGACGCAGATTTCGTTTAATATTCGTTTAAAAATGTGTCCATTTCGAGTAAAAAAACAGATGCGTTTAGTTTACCGTGTGAATTCATGTGATGGACTTGGAGGATCGATTGCTTGCGCTTGGAATAGTCATTTTCGCTTGTTCCAGCTTATCCCAAATTCGCGTCGTATGCAGTACCATGAAAATGTCAAGCTTTCCGCAAGAGATAGAGAAGAATATACAGGCCATGAAAAGCTATAGGTTTTTATAGTACCGGCGAACCCGAGATCGAAGAAATCCTCGACGGCTCCCCGACTTTCGCTTCGCACAGATCAGCCCACTTCTTTGGTCTTTTTCTAGTTTCTGGTCGAGTTTCATCGGGATAGAGGTATCGAATGAAGAGGAATACTCTATCCTGCGTATCCTGTATTGCGACAGTCTCCAACAACACATCTTCCTTCCATTCTGCATCGCATGCTCGTATATATTCTTCTCAGAAAGAAAACATTGTTATTCCCGAAATGACGTCAGAAGCCAACTCGTCCCATTCTCCGCTATTCCTCGGTCGTGAACATGGAAATGTGCAAAATTATAAACTTTGAAAAATCGTAGAAAATTAACAAAAATAGCTACAACGATAATTTTTTCGCAGTGGTGATCAGGAGAAAAAGGAAAGTTGAATGAGCGAAAACAAATTTTGGGGGTTAGTGGCACTTTAAGTCATTTCATGATTCATTATGCCAATGCTGTATGTTTATGCCTTGTTTATTCTGACCTTTGGTGAATTCCCTGCTACCCTGTGCAGAAGAAGTTAAACTTTTGAAATCACAAAGAACACTTCTACTGCAAGAAAGACCAGCCCAACTCAACTGAGTGATGAGGGACAGTTAAACTTACCAGAGAGAAGTGTCAGTAGAAGACAATTAGAGCCCTTAGTGGCAGCATCGGAGGTGAATGGTGGATCAGTTGAGAAGCGAACCCCTGCATTGGATGGCATGTTTTCTACCTTAATTAAGTAGGGGACAATAGGAGATCTAACTAAATATCTTAAATCATCTAAAAAGATGAGAAAGGCTAGTGAAGCTGTCATTGCAAGTCATGAAAATGTGATCAAAATGTTATTCGTTCACTTTCCCTGCTCTATGAAGGGTCAGTGATTGGCAAAGTTAAATACCAGCAATCTAGGTCAGCCCTTGTAATGAAAAACATAGGAAAGCTCACCAAAAAAGGTTCAATTTTTAAGGAAAGAATTAAGTTTGGTATGGGTATCCCAATTCCCAAACCCCTTTCCTATGCGGCTTTAGTTGCCAAAATTACAGAATTTGATGTTGGGGAAGTTCATTCAGTGAGGGACACTTTGTGTCATGACCTTCCACCAGATCAAAAAGTAGATGGGGTGTAAAGGAATCTGGAAAGATGTCTTCTCATACTGGCAGAGTTTTACTTTGAGACTGACCAATTTAGAAAACCCAGGGACAAGCTAGTGTGGTTTGGTGAAGAGGAGGGGGCATTTAAGGTTCCCATTGGTGGTGATGGGGCCCCCTTTGGTAAATGGGATCAATCTATGTCTTGGCATGTCAGTTTTCTAAATGTGGGACCTAGAGTAGCTAGTCCCAATGATAACTTCCTGCTATTTGGGGCTAACTGTAAGGAAGACCACAAGGTTGTTTCGCCGTTTATAGAAAAACTTGTTTCAGAAATAGAGGTGGTAGAGAATCTACTTTGTCATTTTGCAGTAGTCACCTGTGCGAAACATCGAGATTTTCTAGTACGCCCAAGCTCAAAAATTTCCTCAACCACACAGCCAAAATTGTAATTGAAATCGCTTGACATTTCAAAATAAATATCTACAGTTTTAACAAAGATTGAATGAGTTTTTCCATGGAAATTCTAGACGAAATTCAGACTCAGCTGGGTATGAAGTATATTAATAACACTTCCCGGCTACCGGGTATCTGTCGTATCTAGAAATACTAAAAAGAACTATTCTAATCAATTCTACATATTTTTAAAAGATTTGAGAACTTTTGAGAACTTTTGACCGTTCGAAATTTTTTCCCGTTATTCGGTTTTTCGTTACTTCGTCACTCGTTACTTCGTTACTCTGTTTAGTAACACCCTTTCATCTACTACAGTTAAAATGTGAACATCGCAGAGCTATACAATTGCTTCACGTAACCCCTTACTTGCATGCTTGATTGCATGCGCAGATTAGTTAGCGTTGGTGTATTCTATATATTAGGTGGAGGACTCATTGCATACGGGATCACACACAAATGTTGAGTGTTTTTCCTTATGGTAAGACCCAACATGTAAGAGGCATGTGTTCTAGAATCGTTAGTGTTATCTACTATGCTTCCACGCGCTATTTTTGTGTGTCATGTGATGCCAGGTAGCGCCACTTGTTCCCTTTTAGTGCAAAAGTGAAACGTATCTTTTAGAATTACCGACAGGTTGGTTCAACAAACATCAACTGCTGTTTTCAATTACAGTAGTAAGTTTGTCAGGGTTTGAATAACGAAGGGAAATGTATAGTTTCTCCTTAGCGGCTCGTTTATTTCTTGCCTTAATTGCGTCTGTAAGAGTTCCCGAGCTCGTGGCTTCAATATCTTGCAAATTTTAAATCTGTGACAAAAGAAACTAGGGAAGTGCCCAAATATTGCTGCAAACGTCGTGGCACCTAATGAAAGTGCAAATTAATTAAATCAGTTTTCGCCGATGCAGGATACAATCGGCCAAGTAGGTAGCGCTGTTTACCTTCAAAAATACTTCTCGTTGAAACGCTTTTAAGTTGCAGCAATCAATATGGCTGTGTATTAATTTTGAATTGCTTTATTGTAAAAAAGAAAGGTGGCAACAAATAAAGAACGTGGTATTCCGTGAATATCTGATAATTGAATTAGTTCTTGTTCATCGTTGCTAAGAGAAGAAAACAAAGTAATGCGGCTTGCCAATGCAGCTTTTAATGTTTTCACTGGTGTTTTTGTTTTGCATCGCGCGATTAGTGTGACGGGTAATCGGTTTGATGTCTTCAAAAAAGAAAAGCGAAAGATCGTGACCTTTTTCAAGTGCGAAGAAGGCACTGAAACGGAAAACCTTAAAGTATTTAATTAGGAATGGGCCGAAGCGCTCGCCGCTAGTGATGAAGGCTCATACTAACCACTAACTACTGCTAACAGTTCCATTTACTTTTGCCCTATACTCCCAAAATTATACGTGCTGTCGTGTTTTCTTAACAGTTTTGTGTCGCAGCAGTTCCGTTTGAGGGCAGTTCGTCTACGAGGCACCCGGTCTCCAAAAATATAAATCCCAGCATTTTAAAGCGCCATGCCATTATAGAAGATCCACCGTAGTTCTTGATTGGTCCTCATTTGTAGACGA
>JAHPZR010005163.1:2500-16566 GCA_019787425.1 Platygyra sinensis
GTGTGAAGGAACGAGTTTGCCAACTTTTTGAAGTTTTCCAACACGAGTTTGCCAACTTAAGTTTGCCGTGTGAAGGCCGCTTTAAGATGTGTCAAAAAACTATTTTTGTAAATTGACCTCACTTCTATGCTCATTCAGTCATCCAATCATGTGACAAATGGTGGTTGCGTATGTGTTCATGATATCAATGGTAACATTGATTTACGTCTCTCCTGCTATTTTGCTGACATTTTGTCCATAATAATCGAAGTGTAAGTGTGTTTTATGCGTGATCTAACGGAGGTTTCTAAAACATCCCCTAAAAAGTCCCAGAGAAGGTTGCAAACTGGCAACATGTATTTTCCTGTTCCTAGCGGCCTGCTTTCAGCAAAAAATGCCCACGGAAAAACAGATGCTGCCAGAAGTCTGTGACCTAGAAACTAGAATAAGATCACCCGTGACAATTGTTATTTTTCCCTTTTGCTTTTATTGGGCTAAGAGGAACAGGAAGTGATTAATTACTTCTCTTAATCTATCAGCGTGCTTTGACAATACATCTTTGTTTCTTTTTTACTTTAATTTTTAACTGTTAATCTTTTATCTAAAACACAGCTCGTTTGACGTTCCACGAGAGCTCGTCTTACTGGTGGTCACCCAACTAGTTTAGCTCTTTAGTTATTTTGGGTGACAGCAACTGTATGTATTTTTAATTTATTTCTTGTTCAATTAGTTATTTAGTTAATGTTACAGTTCAAATAAATCTTGTTGTTGTTGTTGTTGTTGTCGGGCGGTGAGACCTCTTCAACAAAGATTCTTGAAGTCGAACCAAAGCCTGTATGAGCATCTCCCAGCCGGAAACTAGTGCCCACACATTTACCGACGTTAATTTTCACCTCGACATTTCCTGCAGGAATGCCGCTGCAGTAGCCTTCAATATGGCCATGCTGGTTTTTTTTTAAGTTTCCAGCGTGAGCCTGGTGCAACGCAGCGTCAATAGCACGGGGGGAGCTGCATTCGACATCGTTGAACGTAAAATACCAACGATTGCAGCAGTGGCTGCATCCGGAGATTCTGATATTCCCAGCGTAGTAGACATGCAGGAGAGTGTTGCTGTGACACTTATGGAATCCACATGTCTGTTGAGGAAATTTTATGACAAGGTCAGGAGGATCATCCACTTTGTAAATCTAAAACTTCAACATCTTCTCAGGAAACCCTCAAGCATTTGAACTTTTGAAGTTTTGGTTGTTCAAATTTCTACTCCCCCGGCAAACCGTGGTGTGGAAATTCCCCACCTCGATGCCATCTCAGAAGTTCAAATGCCCCAACACCCGGGACATACATTGCAAAAATGAGTTATGGGCACCCACTGTGAACTTCCACCGTGTTATAACCTGTGTTTTTCTGTAATTTATCTATTTAGTCAAACCTAAAAGTGGTGCTCTGGCCGGAATGTTCAAAGCCGATTGTGCCAACCCAGGATAAACCAGACTTTTAATTGACTTTTGTAACTTTACAGGGAGGTTTTCTGTTTATGTTTGGCCTTTTGTTTTGAGTTTAAATAATCTCTAGCTCCTCAATATATACTAAACAAAAGCAGTAAAAGACATTTGTATACAGCCAAAATTTATACTTCGGATAACTTTTATAACTCTGGGTTAGCGTTAACTAGCATCCGAACAGCACGGCCCTGTTTACTTAAGCAATAGACCACAAGTTTCTATGATTTATAGGCTGATAAACCACGCGGGATGTTGGTAGAACACGAAAAGAACTTGTAAATCGCGAGCCGCATGCGAGTGATTTACAAATACTTCGAGTGTTCTTCCAACATCGCAAGTGGTTTATCATGATTCTAAACCATAGAAACTTGTGGTCTATTGCTTTTATATAATAATTCAGAAGACGCTCGATTTTTCCATGGATTTACTGGCACAATAAACCATAGCTCATTGACCAATCAGAACGTGCGCGTTGATTTGGTTGTTATATAATTAACAACTATTCACCGAAGTGGAGGTGGCTAGCGATGGATATTTCCCGAGCCGCGAAGCGGCGAGGTAAATATCCACCGCTAGCCACCGACACTGAGGTGAATAGTTGTTTTAGTATATACGAAAACAGTGAGATAATATACACCACAAAAAATTAATAGAGTAACTGCAGAATACTCTGCCACTCGAACTAACTTCTTCATAGCCGGCTACGCGGTACGCAGTGAGTGATATATACAAGAGAGGAAGTTATGTAAGTAGCTGGTTATGCGGTACGTGGTATGCAGTGAGTGATACATACAAGAGTGTAAGGTGTCTAAGTAGCTCGGTACGTGGTACGCAGTGAGTGATATATACAAGAGAGGAAGTTATGTAAGTAGCTGGCTACGCGGTACGCGGTGCGCAGTGAGTAATATATGCAAGAGAAAAAGTGAATCAATTACATGCGCAGTGCGCTTGTTTCGGTTCATGGATTAAAGAACGAGGTATATTATAACATACAAATATTAGTCTCTTGTCTATGGAATTACTTAGGCTTTGACGCTTAAAGAACGAGGAATGCACAATACTCTGTCCTTGTTATCACGGCGTACCGCGTACCGCGTAGCCAGCCCATAATAAACATTGCTTCATCATTTTAATTATTTTCTGCGTACGGCGTAGCCAGCTACAAAGAAGTTACTTCAAGTGGCAGGGTATTCTGCAGTTAAGCCAAATTAATTTGGCTGATTTCTTCACTTGCCACGGATGTAAGTAGGGACGTCATTTTTTCCCAGTTGCTCGGAGGTAAATAGTAAAGGATTTTCGGAGTTTGACGAGCCAATCAGCGCGCGCCTTCAACGCTATCCACTGTTTTAGTATATACTAAAACAAGTTAGCCTTACAGGAGCCTGCGATCTAATTAATAAAGTCTGCACTTATCAGTCAGTGGTCATCTTAAAAAAAAAAAAACAGGTGACGACCGAGAAAAGAAGAATAGCCAAGTTATGACAGAAAGGGAAAATTGACAAAGGAGACGTAAATTGTCTCAAAGAAGGTTATTCTTCAGTATTGCATTGCGCATCCCCACTGCGCACGATTTTTGCGCCATTAGCGCGCGCAAATGAGCGTGTGCACGTATACAACGAAAGAAATTTCCCTCAAGCCTAGCTCGATGGCCAAATAAATGTTCGTTTTCTTTTAAACGAGCATGGTGACCTATATTTTTATTACATAATAATAGTGTATATATTATCCTCCTTAATTAAAAAAAAAATAGATTTAATGGTGTGGTGTATATTATTTCACTGTTTTAGTATATACTAAAACAACTATTAACGTCAGTGTCGGTGGCTAGCGTTGGATATTTACCTCGCCACTTCGCGGCTCGGTAAATATCCACCGCTAGTGACCTCCACTTCGGTGAATAGTTGTTAAATATGCTCGACACTTTCTACCTGTCAAGTTTTTCCTAGGTACTACTTAAATAAACTATGTTTGGAGCTACCGCAAACTGTAACATGGACCGATAAATAACGCACGTGATTAGCACGAGTACAGGTATAAATGGGGTAAGAATGGCCCATCACATTTCTCAAGGTAATTCCCTAGTTTTTCATTGCGCATTCCTACAGCGCACGATTTTTGCGTCATTAGCGCGCCACGCACTCGCGTGCGCGAACAAAACGTAAGAGATCTCTCTCAAACTAATCTCAATAGCAAGATAATTGTTCCTTTTCTCTCAAACGAGCACGGTGACCCCCACTTTTTATCTCATAAATTCAATGGGAACAATATCCTCAATAACTGAGAAAAAAAAATTGGCAGAAATCTATGGCTACAATTAAATGCTACAGATAGAGACGTAACGGGCCCAACAGAGCAAGTCCAAATTATGTTTCCCTTAATTAAAGGATAAAAACATTAATTAATAATGCAGAGTATTTAAAGCCATTTCTTCTGGGACGTAGACAAATAAACAATCAAAGAAAGTCGAACTCTGTTTGATATAACACGCCGCATTGGAAAATAATCGTCCTTATTTGTTGCGCATGCACGGAGATCCCCAAAAGTCACCTTAATAACCATATTTGGCGTGAAAAAAGCATGGTGACCCCCTCTTTTTATTACGTTTGTAATATCTCCTTGTCTTGTAGCAAAAAGATACCAAGTTTCATCGGAATCTATGGCGGGTTCTCTTACTAGGGAATCACCTTAAGAAAGAATGGTGACCTATAATTCTTATTGTTGTTTTCGAAACAGTGCTTGGTAGAGAACATTCCGGGAAAGTTTAAAAAAACTTCATCGGTAACTTTAATTTCTAAGGAATCACCGTAATGTCGCTTTGATATTAAACTACAACCTTGACTGTGAATGGTTGATTTAAACTACAACTTTGAATGTGATTGGCATGTTGAACTGTCCAATAACAAAGTGGGATAACAACTTGGCAATTGAATTAGTGGAAAATAAGAGTTTTTTTTAACCAATTTTTATGATTATGCCATTTAAAATAATTCATTTCTATCATGATTTCGTGTAAAAGGCACCATACCAGACTTTCTTTTCAATCAATGAGTAATACTGCAAAAGGCAAGAGAACTACAATGTCTGTTTAAACTGCAGACAATTTGTTTTAACACAAAAATTGAGTGTTAAATTGTTATTTTGTTAAAATGCGATGACGGGAAACTGACTCACCGCTATGACGCCTGCATCTTTGCTTTCTTCTTTCTTCCAAGTACACTCTTCAAATGAGCCGGCAAGTGTGTGATAGCACAACGAATGATGAACAAACAGGCACAGTGCAATGTGTAGGACAGTGTTACGAACCATGGCAGTCTGTCAAATAGAGACGAAACAAAGCTCTGGAGCACAACTGCAAGTAGACGGTTCGCTTTTAGTGAGGTTGAATTCTCTTTGTAAAATATTTTTTGAACATTAATTTTTTAAAGATATTGTTTGATTTTTGTTGAAAAGTGCATTTTCGTTCATGGCTGTAATTGTAAAACGAAATTTTGAAGATAGAAGTGGGGACGATTTTCGCAATCACAGCGCATGTAATATCGTCAGTAATAACCGCAGCGAGCGCTCGATCAGTAACCAGCGCACAAACCAAGGGGACCAGCGCGTCCGCCACTAAAATAAAAATAATAAAGTGAAAAAAAAAAGAAAGCAATTGCAAAGCCATCAATCAGAAGGTACTTTCTTTGGTGACAAGTGTTTTAGTGATTTGTCATAATCTTATTGGTTCATTTTTCAAATCGATCACATTGCAAATATATTTTTTCCCTTGATGCTGTATGAAGTCTATTTCGTTTTTCTCAAATTTCATCAACTGGCTTCTAGCATAATCAAGATGGTAGTCTTTGGCCCATCCATTCTCACATGTACCAACGACACAAATATTATTTCACAAGGCGATTGTGTTCCAATAGAAGAGTCAAGTAACTAAATTAAATTTCCCAGGTATCATACTGTGTTTTTTTTTATACCATGTAAAAAGACGGCTGGATTATTCCAGTGATAATCTGAAGAGATTTTTGGTTTTCTGGTTCACATAGACCTTAAACAGTAAATGTGGCAAATAATAGTGAAAAAAAAAAGTTCATGGTTGCAAAAATGATGTCAATCAGTGTAAGTTCTTCCCTCTTCTTTGCTACGAAAGAAAGCGACTCCAAGACAGAAAACTGCAGAAATGTTAAGATAAAAGCCAAGAGTAACGGAGTCTTTAGATGATTTGATTTTGGTGGATTTATTGTATTCTGCGAAATCAACGGAACAAGTTTCAAAAAAAAATTCACATATTTCTCCAGTTTGCCTTGAAATGGGAGAATTTCATTAAGGACAAATTTAATATGCACAAGTCTAGTAAAAAGAAAGCTTACCGCGCTACAATTTCCTCCTTGTCAATCGGAGTAAGTTCTCCCCCCTTCTTTGGTACTAAACTGACATAATGAGAAAGCGTCTCCGAGATAGAAAACTGCCGAAATGTTAACATAGCAGCCAAGAGAAACACGAGTCTTTAAATGATTTGATTTTGGTTGAGCGCTCTCTGTAAAACGTTAAATGTGGACTTATTGTATTCTGCGCAATCAACGGAAAAAGTTTCAGAAAAAAACTCGCATATTTCTCCGGTTTGCCTAGAAATGGGAGAATTTAATTAAAGACAAATTTAAAATGCAACAAGTCTAGTAACAAGAAAGCTTACCGCACTAGAATTTTCTCCTTGAAGGTTTTCCCTGTAAGTACTCTTCCGAGATAGTCCGAGACTTCTCAACAGCTTAGCTCCTTGTGGAGAACGGAATGCTCTCTGTTGCTTTGCCTTGATTTAAGTTCGCCTAACAATGAAACATTTGAATACGAAACTGACAGCAGTAAATTTGAAATTTCATATTACTGCAGCTCAAGTTCCAACTGTTACATCTTCCGGTACTTGTTAAGACTGAAAACTGCGCATGCCTACATACATTTATCTGGGGTATGCTTCTTAAAATTTACTTAACGAAAAATTTTCGTCGAAGGAAAGAAACTGGAAATTCGTCCGTATGCTAGAAACCTGGAGGACCTTAAGACTATCCAGAGTTAATGTCAATACTAACAAACAGTCTTGCATTCCTAATGTCAATTTTAAGGCAAATGTAGTGTGCGAAATTTAGGATCAAAGATTACAGTTGTAAACAAAAGATGACGAAACTGTGACGAAGTAGGGTCGACTAGGCAAGTTTGTTGTCATCTGCTCTTGAGAGAATTTAATATCCTTTCGGTTCAGAAATGTTTTCGGTGAAAATTGAGCTCCAAACATAAAGGACAAACATGACGAAACATCGCGAAAATGAAATCAATACGCCCAAATTGGTGAATTATATCATTCATTCAAACGTCTATGGTTAAAAGCCTATTTAATTACATATGTGCTAACTATAGGTGAAAAGAATGTAATAAGAAAAACCTATGAAAAATGGAATAAAAATAATTCTAAAAACGAGTCATTGCTGTCTTAGCTTAACACTCTCTCGGCTGGCGTTACACAATTCTTAAAATTTCTATCATGAACAAAATACGTGCAGTTATGTCTTGGCAGCATGTAAACTGAGTTTCAATAATACTGACATTTGATGGCAATGATGAGATGTTCGACAACTGGGAAATTACTGCTGCTCTTAGAGTACACAAAGCTTAATATCAAATTCACGTCGTTCTGGCTTTTGCCAATATAACTTACTAAATTCCTCCATAGACGATTTGCTGTTCTTGACAAAATGGTTTTGAACCAAAATTGCTAGCTAAGGTCCTTATTTTCGAAGCTCATTTTATTAATTGTTTGCGATTTCAGTATTTGAAGCAACCAAGTTATTTGATATGAGCTGTTATTTTAGATAACCAGAACTGAGTGATACATAAAGGATAATACATTGGTGAGCGTAGATATGGAATTTCTAAACCACGCAGCCGTAGGCTGGGTGGTTTCTTGCTCTGCCTTCGGTTTATTAAACCGCGCAGCCGTAGGCTGGGCGGTTTCTTGCTCTGCCTTCGGTTTATTTATTTTTTTTTTTAGTTTTGTCGGTTACAAATCCCAAACCTCCGCGGATGATGTCATCATCAGCCAATTACAGGCCATTTCTTAGCTCTTTTCGTCATATCCCCCTCAGGAGCATTTTGTCAAGTTAGCAAATTAACTATCAGACAGAACATACCCTGGGTGCCAGAGGTTTTTCTTGCGCGGTTTCCGGTGTCGGTCATGTCTCTATTGTGACCCGCGCGAAAAACCTCTGGACCAGAGCGCGATTTCTTTGAGGGCGCCGAGCCAATGACAAGGCAGTTTAAATCTAAAAAGTCCAGAAACTGGACGAGAAAGCTGATTGGCTCTTAATGACCTCCCAAGGGTTTTCTAATCTAAAAGACGCGGTGATTGGCTTCTAAGAATAGAAGAAGCGTGTGAAATATTTGTTGCTTGGAGTTGGCGGACGTTTGTTACTGGGCTGAAAGATTTGTAAGTGATCAAGATCTGGAAACAGCCATAACAAAAGTTCTTGAAACGTTCGACGGTGTGCAGAGCAAAATGGATGGAATTGCGAATTTTATACGCAGCAATGATGTGTTGGCAGTTTTACCGCCGGGATTCGGGAAATCACTGCCATTTTAATTAGTGCAAAATGGAATTGACTAGCCTACACGACTTCTACGGTTCGTGACATTTGTATATTTGCCCTGTTAGGTCACTCGACCTTTTTGTCGCTTCAATCGTGTTTACGAAGGGCACTTCATGTTGTGTTATTCGGAGGAATTTTACGCAGAATTTTAAGCCGCTATCTGCATGTCGCTTCGTTGAGTGTGACACCTCTGTGATTTGCCATGTGTTAGTGTTTTGTTTTGGCTTATTTCCACTGCAAGTTTCTTGCAGCTATCTGATCGAGCTTATGTTCCTCGAGCATTGAGGTCAGTTGCTTTTATTACACTGAAAATTTACTAAAATTTAGGCTAAAATGTCTATTGACGTTTGTCGCGTGTCATTGCTGATGTTATTAAAAAGCTGTATGTTCACCTCGTTAGACCTCAGTCTCAAGTGTGGTCTACTCATCAAGGCTGTACAACTTCGGGCGACTAAGCTCATGGTTGGGAATAGGATTTCTTACAAAGAACGTTTGAATAAGACTGGTTGATGTAGCTATCTTCTAGACGAATCTATTTACTCTTCATTTTTTTCATTCAAATGCCTGCATAGTTATTATGGCCTCGATATCTCTAATTATCTGCAGTTTTATAATTCTGAGCATTAACCCGATATTTTGAGGAACACTGAACTAACTTATAAAACTAACTATGCAAGAACAGAATTATTTAGGTCGTCTTTTTTTCCTAGAGTTGCTCGTCTTTGGAATAATTTACCTATATCTATTAGGAAGAGGGAACCACAAATCAATGTTCAAAAAAGACCTAAGACTCTACTGTTTTGCTACTGATAGCAGAGATTTAATGTAATTGTTATTTAATTTCAGTCAGCATTATTTTTGTAACACATAATATTTTACTATATTCGTTTTATAATACTGCCTGTCATTATGTATATTTTATTCATGTTCTTGTTTTACATATATTGTTTCTGGTGGTCTTTATCACCTGGGAAGTTCATTCCTGTTGCTAGGTCTTCCAGAAGCTATTTATTTATATGTTTGTATGTAGATATATTTATCTGCTGTAAAATTATTAAGTAAAGTAAAGGTCAAACCCTTTGTAACATAACACCTTCATATGCTGAAAGCCGCGAGTCACGTTTCGCGTAATTAAAGTCGGTCGTTATGTAACAGTAGATAAAGGCGGTAACTATATCACGTTTCACGAGCAGAACGTTTGCGTAAAGATTAAAAAGATAACAAACGCGCAGTCGGACAGTGTGAGTATCCGTGAGTTTTAAAGCGTGGTACCATATCGGAAACCCGATTTCTATAAAGAAGCTAACCATTAACCCCTTGCATTAACCCTAACTCTAATCAGTATTTTCAGTGCTTAGGCCTATAACCAGTAATTACTTTGTGTACGCATCACAAGGTATCCAAGGGCGGTTTGAGATATGGAAACAAGCCCTAACCATCTTTTAAATTGTTTCGGGTAAAGTTTTCTCGCAAAAACGTTGTTGCTAAATATTACGTAATGTTTTTGTGAGCGCAAAAGAGATAAAAAAGCGCGGTTTTAATTTTTTTTCAAATTCTTGTACTCTTCTTACGAGAGGAAACTCAAAAAGCGATAAATCGCTTAAAAGGGTTCGGATCGCGCTGAAACGCAAGATGACTATAAAAAAGACAACAAGGCATTGAGGTCGGTTACTCTTATTACACTGAAAATTTACTAAAATTTAGGCTAAAATGTCTATTGACGTTTTTCGTGTGTCATTGCTGATGTTATTAAAAAGCTGTATGTTCACCTCGTTAGACCTCTCAAGTGTGGTCTACTCATCCTATTTATATGTATAACATAATATATATGCATATAATGTATATGGCAGAGCTAGGCTGTACAACGTCGGGCGACTAAGCTCATCGTTGGGAATAGGATTTCTTACAAAGAACGTTTGAATAAGACTGGTCTAATGTAGCTATCTTCTAGACGAATCTATTTACTCTTCATTTTTTTCATTCAAATGCCTGCATAGTTATTATGGCCTCGATATCTCTAATTATCTGCAATTTTATAATTCGGAGCATGAACCCGATATTTTGAGGAACACTGAATTAACTTTTAAAACTAACTATGCAGGAACAGAATTATTAAGGTCGTTTTTTTTTCCTAGAATTGCTCGTCTTTGTAATAATTAGGCTCGATTACCAGCCGCTTTTCGGGAAATGAGCCCGCGCTCCTCCCCCGAATGCACTCTTTTTCCGACGGGAAAAGTGTTTATTTGGTCAAACTTGGGCCAAAATCCTTCGGCGATGGGCGTCAGGACATTTGCAAGGATAAAGCATCAATTTGGGACCAGCTGCTGGCTACTAAGGCTGAAATTATCCAGAGTTAAGCTGTATTTTCGTTTTGCGTGCGAAACAGAAGATTTTGTAACCTGGAATTTTTGTTTCTGTTCACTTTCGAAGGGAATATTCAATGCGCTATAAAGGTATCATGTCTGGCCATGGATCACGCTGACGGTGATAAATGTAAGATCGTGTTTACTTCGCTAGAAGCAATGATGGAATTTTCTAGGGAAAAAATAGTTAAAACTTAGCCTTTACGCTCGTGAAAAACCCTTTTAACATATGTAAATTGATAGTCGTTTGAAAGGTCAAGGTATTTTTTCCTCAGACATAATCAAAATTCTCCGATTACGCTAGACCCGTCTCGTGCAAAGAATGTTTCCATATCTCAAACCGCCCTCTCCCTATTCACGTACACTTGCATGAGACTTAGTTTCTGCTCCACAAATGTTGTCTAAGTGCAAGTCTCTTCAATTTTAAAGGAAAAAAAAATTCGTTGTGACGAGGTGGATTTGAACCCGGGGCGCTAGCACGGCAGTCGTCCACCCTAATCACTAGACCACCGAGGAAACGCTATCGACGCACTGTTTAATTTAAGTACCATATCGGAAACCCGAACGCTATAAAGAAGCTAACCATTAACCCCTTGCATTAACCCTAACCCTAATCAGTATTTCACAGGTGACCCAAGCTCTCTGGTTACCGTCAACATGCATTGCGTAATGGCGTTATTATTAGAGTTTGCATGGGAATTACATCGATCCTACGGAATAGTTTCAAAATAAGGGGAAAAATATAAAATCGACTTACCTTTCCTTGCTGTGTGTATAACTTCTGTTTCCATGGCGTTTGGAGGCGTTTTAGAGCGATTCTAGCGAGAATCGCTCTAAAACGCCTCCAAACGCCATGGAAACAGAGTATATAGAGAGGAATACAGAGAAACTAAATCTCGCTAGAATCGCTCTAAAACGCCCCCAAACGCAATGGAAACAGAAGTTCACACACACAACAAGAAAAAGGTAAGTAGATTTATTATTTTTTCCCCTTATTTTGAACTATTCCGTAGGATCGATATATTTCCCATACAAACTCTCATAATACGCCATTACGCAATGTCATGTTCATGGTAACCAGAGAGCTTGGGCTACCTGTGGTATTTTCAGTGCTTAGGCCTATAATCTGTATTTACTTTGTGTACGCATCACAAGGTATCTAAGGGCGGTTTGAGATATGGGAACAAGTTCTAAACCATCTTTTAAATTGTTTTCCGGGTAATGTTTCCTTGCAAAACGTTGTTGCTAAATATTACGTAATGTTTTTTGTTGAGCGCAAAAGAGTTAAAAAGCGCGCTTTTAATTTTTTTAAAAAAATTCTTGTTTTTTTTTTTCGTTTTGTCGGTGAGCAGACCCAAACTCACACTCGGCCAATTGTTGTCACCGGATGATGTCATCATCAGCTAATTACAGGCCATTTCTCAGCTCTTTTCGTCATATCCCCCCTCAGGCGCATTTTGTCAAGTTAGCAAATTAACTATTCAGACAGAACATGGCCGTCTGTGAGAAATGTTTATTTGGTCAAAATTGGGCCAAACTCCGTTGGAGATGCACATCAGGACATTTGCAAGGATAAAGAATGTAACTTAGGACCAGTTGCTGGCTACTAAGGCTGAAATTATCCAGAGTTAAGCTGTATTTTCGTTTTGCGTGCGAAACAGAAGATTTTGTAATCTGGAATTTTTGTTTCTGTTCACTTTCGAAGGGAATATTCAATGCGCTATAAAGGTATTACGTCTGGCCATGGAACACGCTGACGGTGATAAATGTAAGATCGTGTTTACTTCGCCAGAAGCAATGATGGAATTTTCTGGGGAAAAAAAGTTAAAACTTAGCCTTAAGACTCGTCAAAAACCCTTTTAACATATATGTAAATTTATAGTCGTTTGAAAGGTCAAGGTATTTTTTCCTTAGACATAAACAAAATTCTCCGATTACAAGTCACGCTAGACCCGCCTCATGCAAAGAATGTTTCCATATCTCAAACCGCCCTCTCCCTATTCACATACACTCGCATGAAATTTCTAAGTTTCTTGACACAGAGACTTAGTTTCTGCTCAACAAATGTTGTCAAAGTGCAAGTCTCTTCAATTTTAAAGGAAAAAAAATTTCGTGTGACGAGGTGGATTTGAACCCGGTGTCAGCACGGCAGTCTTCTACCCTAACCACTAGACCACCGAGGAAACGCTACCAACGAATGGTTCGATTTAAGTACCATATCAGAAACCCGAACGCTATAAAGAAGCTAACCATTAACCCTAACCCTTATCAGTATTTTCAGTGCTTAGGCCTATAATCAGTATTTACTTTGTGTACGCATCACAAGGTATCCAAGGGCGGTTTGAGATATGGCAGACAAGTCCTAACCATCTTTTAAATTGTTTCCGGGTAATGTTTTCTCGCAAAAACGTTGTTGCTAAATATTACGTAATGTTTTTGTGAGCGCAAAAGAGTTTAAAAAGGCGGGTTTTAATTTTTTTTTTAAATTCTTGTTTTTTTAGTTTTGTCGGTGAGCAGACCCAAACTCACACTCGCCAATTGTTGTCACCAGATGATGTCATCATCAGCCAATTACAGGCCATTTCTCAGCTCTTTTCGTCATATCCCCCCTCAGGAGCATTTTGTCAAGTTGCAAATTAACTATTCAGACAGAACATGGCCGTCTGTGAGAAATGTTTATTTGGTCAAAATTGGGCCAAACTCCGTTGGAGATGCACATCAGGACATTTGCAAGGATAAAGAATGTAACTTAGGACCAGTTGCTGGCTACTAAGGCTGAAATTATCCAGAGTTAAGCTGTATTTTCGTTTTGCGTGCGAAACAGAAGATTTTGTAATCTGGAATTTTTTGTTTCTGTTCACTTTCGAAGGGAATATTCAATGCGCTATAAAGGTATTACGTCTGGCCATGGAACACGCTGACGGTGATAAATGTAAGATCGTGTTTACTTCGCCAGAAGCAATGATGGAATTTTCTGGGGAAAAAAAGTTGAAACTAAGCCTTAGCGCTCGTCAAACCCTTTCTTTATATTCTTTGAAAGGTCAAGGTATTTTTTACTTAGAAGTAAACAAACTTCTCGGATTAAACACGCTATGCAAAGAATATAATCATTGAATCACGCAACTTGTACTGTTCACTTTCGCTGTGGAATCGATCACGCAACTTATGATCTGTTGACCCCGTCAATGTACTAAAAAATCTAGAGCTTTGTAGTGTGCGCTGTTGGAGATTAATTTGGCTTGGAATTTTCTGGAACGGAGGTGCTTAACCCTGTACTATGATTTCTGTGGAGGAATTTGGGGCGGCTGGCATACTTTAAGTGTCTTTTTTTCGCTTCGAGAAGGAGTGACTTAAAATCGAGTATGTAGCTTTTACTCTTGTTACGAGAGGAAACTCAAAAAGCGATAAATCGCTTAAAAGGTTTCGGATCGCGCTGAAACGCAAGATGACTATAAAAAAGACAACAAGGCATTGAGGTGGGTTACTTTTATTACACTGAAAATTTACTAAAATTTAGGCTAAAATGTCTATTGACGTTTGTCGTGTGTCATTGCTAATTTTATTAAAAAGCTGTATGTTCACCTCGGTTAGACCTCTCA
>JAHPZR010005165.1:0-5000 GCA_019787425.1 Platygyra sinensis
CGGACTGCACTTTTGACATCATTTTGGGGTCATCCGTTCAATAATCTGCAGTGGGCTGCACTTTTGATGCCATTAGTTCAATATCACAAAATTTGTTCCAAATTGGGTCAACAACAGCTGATTATGGTGAATTATATGTGTGGTTTTAAACAATCAGAAACAGCGAAATATTTTGAATGAATAATAATAGCCTTCATCTGATCTTGTGAGTTTAATGCAAAAAAATGATCTTGGCCAAAAGCCTCCAACCTACTGTTAGTAATAATTGATTAAAAAAAAAGATACCTCAGGTGACGAGGTTTGCACAAGCCCTGTATCCTGATCCATGCCCACCACGACACAGATCTCAATCAGACTGTCCTGTAACTTGCTGAAGTAACTGTCCATTGTGTCTCTTTCAACTGAAACATAGTAAATAATTTAAATGCTAATATCATCAAGCTCAACTCTTATGAGTACAAACTCAGATGCCTGGCCAATTCATACAGCTATGAAGAGTGAGTAGTATTAGCATGCAAAATCTAGTGGCTCACCTAACTTAAACACAGATAATGAAAAAAGGTCCCCCTGTGAGGACATCATGATACATTTCTATACATTCCCTGTTTTAGGAAAACAGGTACTTTTGTTTTAAAGACATATTGACCCCTATGGCAGATCTAGGGGAGGGGTCCTGGGTACCTAGGACTCCTCTCAGCCCCTCCCTCCTCCCTATTTTGGGAATAAAACAAATCACAGCAGGAAGAAAAGCCAGCTTGGCAAGCACCTCCTCTTCCACCTTAGCTCAAGGTCTGGATCCACCACTGCAGGTGCATGCTTTAAGTCAAAATTAATTGACGCATGCTTTGCATTTGTGGTTCACCAGGCAAGTTTCTGCAGCAATAAAAAGTACTGGCTACACTGCAGTACCCTAGAAGGGGACAATATCAACAATATCCCTTTCTGGGTAATTAACAGCTGTACTTCATGTATATCACCTAATGAGAGGAAATTGTTGAATGTTCTCTGTGGAAGAACACAATACCCTTGAGACAGTGACTTACAATGGGTGACCATTCAGGAGCACACTTACGACATCACTCATTACTGCACAGGGGGAAGGTGCTTGCCTAAAAACAAAAGGTACGCAAGGTTGAAGAGGAGGGGGGCTGAAAGACAAGAGTTGACAACAATAGATGCACAGAACATTAAGTGAAAGTTATATCACTGTTTCAGTCTGACCTGACAAAAACAAAGTCTGCATCGGTTACACTATTCCTTTTAGTGCTGCATCATCCTGGTTATAATTAAATAAGCTTTAAGTACCTGACAGGTAAATAAGAAAGCTTGGACACAGCTGCATATCTTGTGCATAAGTAATTTATTCAATTTACAGACAACGAAACAAAAATCAATCAAATTCCAGGATTAAAAATATTACCAGAAAGATTTGACATTACATTGGTAAGCTTAATTGATCTTTCAAGCTAGTTATGTTTATTAGAGATCCCGTTTCAAATACTCCCAACCTAATGCAATTTTAATTTGAAAAGCTGACAGCGACAACAACAGCCAGCAACTACGGTAGAAACTCGTAGGAAGGTCTTAGGATTAGGAAGGAAGTTTCTCTAGTGCTTGAACGATTGGTCAGCTTCTTGAGCACTAAGCTTTCGAGTTTACAAAACTGAAAGGTTTTGACTAGTGTACTTTAGCACTTTACCTGATTTGATAATAATCAGGCAATAATTGGATGTTTCCTCGCATGTTTGTAGTGTAAGTTAGCATTGCAATATTTGTCTTTATCTGTATTTGTCTTTATCTGTATTTGTCTTTACTATTATTATTATTAATTTGTCCCGACTCTCAGTCCAGTGTTTTACATTTTCTTCTTTCCAACAGCAGACAGCAGCCAAAGCCGTTCATCGAAAAATGGTAACTGCAGTTAAATAACGCAACAGGAGAAGCTAATTCGACGAAATGTCGGAAGTCGCCATTTTGGGGAGAAGATATATTTATGTCCGTCATGTCATGTAACAGTACGCGGTTTTTCCCCAAATCATCACGCGTGACATTCATGTGACCAGCCATTGAGGGCTGGTAGGCTATGTGGTGTAACGCAAAAGCTGCAACATTGAACATAGCTAAACTTCAGAACTGAGCAGCTGTTGTTCACTGATATATCTCTTCGAGGTAAACTCGGCAGTAGAAAAGGTAACTGAATGGGGGTTAATTCGAAGAACCGGCGGAAGTCGCGATCTCGGTAACCTCCCACGCAGATTTCCTTATGGCTCGTCACGCGAGTCATAAGAGGACATTTGCGTAAGGCTTCGTCGCGCAAAGTTCATTCTCGTTTCCTTTAATTTTCTTTTTTTATTTTCTAAAGGATTTTATGAACCAGTTACCAAGTCTTTTTGACAAGTAGCTATATCTGAGTGGGATGTTCGCATTTTTATCCGTCGTCATGGGCTCCTGTGTAACACTAAGCGGTATTTTCCCCAATGACCTCGCGTGACATACCTATACACGTGATCTTGTAACAAAAATTCTGGACGTTAAATTTTCGTACACTTTTTATCTGTCTTCGGACAAATATACGCCTAGAAAACACGTTCTGTGAAAATGATAGTTTTACTGCACACTCAATGTGTTACAGATACACCGACGGGAAAATAAGGAAAATTCTATCAAGAACTCACACAGTATCTAGCTCTATAAAGCTGCATAGAGGAAACCAGTTTATATTGTACCGTTAATAGTTCGGACGCTTAAATTTTCGGACGGTTTTATTTTCCAACACTTTTTGCCCGAAATTAAAGCAATGGAAGGAATGAATAAATAACAAACCTTCGGTCCCTCTCCCAATCAAAAAAAGAAACTTTAGGTTAACTCGTTACCCAGAACAATATCATTCAAACCATTTTCCCCCGCTTTCATGTGGTTACAAGCCGTCTTCACAAAAGGCTTGTCTCGAATTTAGCAGGTAGGTTGGGAGGTGAGGGGTAAAGTGAAGTGTGCAAGTGTGTGGAAGTTGATTTATACTCGACAGCCGACAGCTTGAGTATCTCTCATTGCGAACGTAACCTATGACATCACTAGTTATTTACGAAATTTTGTGCGATAACGATTGATCCATTCTGCGAAAAATCGGAAATGCAGAGATGCAATGTGGTGGAACGAATGCGGCCTGCGTGCCATCTTAATTAGGAGCTGAAAAACACTTTATTAGCTCAGGGCGATATTTTTCAAATAATCAGTCACTTTTACTATATTTTCGAGTAGACATTTTTCGTCAGTTGTATTTACATTTATAGGATCATAATTCATAATTCCTTATTCCTTGATACATTTCTTATCCAATGCCCGGGTCACATGCTACTGAGCCACATAACAAATATTGTGTTACATTTCATTGCGTTAAACCGGAAAAACGTCTCAAAAAATTTCCCGGTGTTAGAAAGAAAAACTAGAACTTTCCCTGAAAAGTAGCAATTGGAGACGTGAAAAATGGAAGATTATGGTCACATCGAGTTTTATCAGATGTTTTGTCTAAGCCCAATGTCTGCTTTTTTTTAAAAAAAATTACTAGTAAAAATTTAAAGCCCTTGGCCGGGTTTTATATCCCGGGATTATACCCCAGGCTTTTCTTATACCCCGGCATTATGCCCCGGGCTTATAAAGTGTTTTTCATAGCGGCCGTAAGCTGTCGCTTATAAGCCCCGGGGCTTTTAGATGGGCTCAAAAATGTAGGGGTTTATATCCGAGGGGACCTATTACCGGAATGAAAAAAACATTTGGGACCATTTTGAAACGAGCTATAACTGCACATGCTGATCAAAATAGGTTTTTTTTAATTGAGTAATTGAGCTTTAAAACAAAAAAACGAATTCAATACAATGAAAGAACGTGTGTTTTGGTTTGCAGATAGATGGGCCTATACTCGGGGCGGGGTTGGGGAGGAGGGGGCTTACAAGCGGCAGTTTAAAGCATCGGTTTTCCCAAACAATAGTAAATGCCGCCACACAAGAAACCTCGCATCTCAAAGAGAGGGGTAGGAGGAGGCTTCTGGCTTGGGAAGGCCACTCCTTTCCCGGCATGTCTTCCTAACGTCATTAACATTTGGAAACTGTATTGCTCTTCATTAATTACTAGGAACGTCGCAACAAATTCTCACAGTATGAGAAGAACGCTTTTCATTTGTTGCGCTGCATGAGTTACAGTACAGTGGAACGCTGATTTCAATTCGCATAAACAGAGAAACTTTTGAGTATCGCTCTCACCTCACATATATACATGTCTAGTACACTACAAAGGGATTTGCCCATCACCACAGATGTAAAAAGAAAATGAACTCAATTTTGGTTTTGTTACAAAACAGCATTACGTACTAGCGTAAAACGAATAACAAGACAAAAAGCTGATCCACAAGCAAAAGGGAAGCGAGAAAACATGAAAACAGCTTGGACAGTCAGCATAGTATTTGTCTGATCGTCCTCTCCCAACACTGACGACCGCAGCACCAGATGGCCAACACCCATTCGAGATTCTTTGACGAATGATCTTGTTTGAAAAACGTAACTCTCTATATTACATGATGAATTATAACGAAGTCAGGACAGGCCCGTAACCAGGGGGGGGGGGGGGGGGTGGGGGTGCACGGGGTGCGTTCGCACCTCCCCACAGGCCCCAAAGGTCCGCATTGTGATAGTCAATATCCAGGTTAAGGAGTGCAGTCGGTTAAACTGAAGTTTGAAACTTAACAAAATCAAAGAATGGAAAAACAGTAATGTATTCACTGGGAAACTAAAACCAGCTGCACTCTAGTAGCCCAAGCCATTCAGAACATTTCAATGAGTGCACAGATGTCTGAGCTTATCTAAATGAATAATGAAATTAACCGTGCGCGTGCTTTGCACGGGAGTTTAGACGAGCGAGCTAATGACAAGGGAACGATCTAACCTAAGTACAGCAGTAGGCTTTTGTACATTATGCTTTAAATTTGTTTCCCTTCTAAAATGCTCCAA
>JAHPZR010005165.1:10000-18482 GCA_019787425.1 Platygyra sinensis
TAAAGTAGATATTTAATAACCAAATAAACGGAAGCCTGGACTGTGTTCTGTTTTGTTGAAAGCACGCAGGAAGCGGTAGAGCACGAAAGAAGTGCAGGGGTTCAAATGTAAACCTTCACAAACAATGTTTTAGTAACAAAGTCTGTTATGACTTATCTTTATCAGGAACTTGATCAAACAAGGTGCCGGAAGATTAGTACACTCCAAAGGTAAACAAAAACATTGGAACAAAATATTACATTTTTCTCCGCAGTTCAAAGTGATCGGCTTTAAGTTGGCTTGATAGCTCACTTGGTAGAGCACTGCACCGGTATCGCAGAGATCATGGGTTCGAATCCCGTTCAGGGCGCCGTTCAGGGCTATTTTGTTTTTCAAGCTTTAATTTCATAACTGCTTGGTTTACTCTTTCCTCCATTCAGGAGGTGGATAATGATGTGCTTTGCAGATCGTGACGCTGGTGCAGTTGTTAGAAGTACCTTTTACAAAATCGAAACAAATGACTGTTGTAAAGGTGTGCCCTCAGAAAATGACCACTAAGACCGGACTACATGTGATACACTCCACCAGCACTGAAATCAACTCTGTTACCTTATGCTTCCTTTAAAATAGGCAATGTAGAATAATGCGGCTTTTAAAATGCCGGTAAAACTAGCGAAGTTGCTAACTTAGCAGTTTGAAACTATAACTCGAGAAAATAATAATAATAATAATATATAATATCAGAGAACGCGAAGCTTTATATCCCGACACTTATCCTAAAAAAGTCTACTTTATTCAATTTAATTGTTAAGTGCTCTAGATGATATAATTATTTTAATTTGTTGTTGATATACCTGTGACCAATTACTCTAATGACAGAGTCGATAACTTAGCGTTAGGATGTGGTAAAAACAGCTAACATTTAAGTACCTTAACACAACGTTGTATACTATTGCAATCCGTTTTGGTAACAAAGTTATGATCGATCTTGACGATATCTAAATATTAATTCAATGCCAGGTGAACAATCACTCGCTATAGACATTCACTTGCATTGTAGAATTTCATTATTTAGTATAATCCAGCTGCACATAAAAAATGGTGCGTCCAGCTCAAGCGCGTATATTAACATTAACATCAATGCGACAGGTTACGTTAATTTAGGAGACCCTTGAATTGGTGTTCAATCACAATATCGATCTTAAGCAGAGCTTCTTCTTGATTTGGTATTTCTTGCTATGGCCATGAGTGACGGTCAAGTCGTCTTTTCAAAGTCGAGGTTGAAACAGACATCTTTTTAGTACCCGTTTACCACTCACCGACTGAGCTGTTTAGACCAGTCAAATGAAAAAAAAAACATTGCAAACTTAATGGTTTATGTTCTAAAGTGGTTTCTCATCTTCAAAATATAAATATCAAATCCCTACCCGTCAAAAATTACCGGACAATGTCAAGAGTACATGCAGTACACTCCAGCACTGCACATTAGCACTGCAATCAGCTTGGACGGTTGCCATATGTCTTCTTGAGATAGGTTGTGTATAATGACGCGGTTTTTATATTGTCAAACTAGGGCAGTTTTTAAAGTCAGCTATAAAAGTACAACACAAACAAATGATAATAATTATACTAATAATTAAAGTTGAAATCTATAATGCAGTTGAGTTGTGTACAATCCTTTTTCAGCTGTGGCACAGATGCACGAAGAGCTACTAAGAACGGAATTCGATGGTGCATTTTGCCAAAAATTTAAACTTTGAGTCGATAGATTTTTTTCATTTTTTTCCCTAAACGTAGAAAATCAGTAGAGAAAATGATCCATCGAGAGAAACATTGGGGTCACCGAACGTCCAAGATCGTTAAATCCAGTCAAAGCTCTAGCAATGGCCATCTGCCTTATCATTTGTTTATTTTATGACTTAGCGCGCGCGCTCATGGATGACGTGGCATGTGAATTTTCGTGCGCAGTAAGGATGCGCAGAAACAATTAGCGCGAACGTCTGTAAGGAGGCTCGGAAGGGTTTTTCGTTGCTATATTGTTTGTGAAACGATGGAAGATTACAAAGAAGGATGTTTAATGGTGTGGGCAAACTATATGTCTCCTTGCAGCTCTATTGTTGGGCTATACTTTAAAAGTACTTGTGACGTCATATCAGTTACCATGGCAACGCACAAGGTCCACAAAAGCGTCCTCTAAATTTCAGTTTTTGTAAATTATCTGAGAAACTAATTCGGTGACCTACCATTTTTATTTCTTTGTTGGAAAGTTCCCTAAATTCTTTAACTTTTCAGACAGTATGGAAAAAATTTATCTAGTAGAATTAAATATATTTAAAGAAAACGCGTTTTATGGCTTACAGAAAATTCCACTAGATAATTTTCCCCGAAACTTTTATATTTGAAGTGCCATCATGAATGGTGCGTGCATGCAAAAAATCAAGATAGGTCACCGAGCAAACTTTCGAGCTAAAAACAAATGTTTTCCGCAGATTTTATTTCCGGTTCGCGCGATTTTGCGCAGCATTAACCTCCGGTGTGCTGATTTTAATACTGATTCAGCTGACGCGTGCATCTTAATTTTGGCGTGTGTAGATTGCGCGCGATCAATCCCACGTGAACCATCACTCGCTATAGACATTTACTTAAATTGTAGAATTTCTTTATTTAGTATAATCCAGCTACACATAAAGAATGGTGCGTCAAGCTCAGGCGCGTATATTAACATTAACATCAATGCGACAGGTTACGTTAATTTAGGAGACCCTTGAATTGGTGTTCAGTCACTATATCTATCTTAAGCACAGCTTCTTGTTGTTTTGGCATTTTTTGCTATGGCCATGAGTGACGGTCAAGTCGTCTTTTCAAAGTCGTGGTTGAAAGAGACATCTTTTTAGTACCCGTTTACCACTCACCGACTAAGCTGTTTATACCAGTCAAATGAAAAAAAAAGGATTGCAAACTTAATGGTTTATGTTCTAAAGTGGTTTCTCATCTTCACAATAAAAATATCAAATCCCTATCCGTCAAAAATTACCGGACAATGTGAGGACTACATGCAGTACACTCCACCACTGCACATTAGGACAGGAATCAGTTTTGACCCTTGCCTTATGTCTTCTTGAGATAGGTTGTGTATAATGACGCGGCTTTTTTATTATCAAACTAAGGAAGTTTTTGAAGTCAGCTATAAAAGAACAGCACAAACAAATGATAATAACTATACTAATAATTAAAGTTGAAATCTATAATGCAGTTGAGTTGTGTACAATCCTTTTCCAGCTGTGGGATGTTTGCAGTTTCAGGGAAAGGCACTGCATGAAATGGCATGTATAAGGAGATATAATGAACCCGTATACATAGTGTGTACGGAAAGGTCTACTGATGTATACTGAAGTACACATATAAGGCCTGTATAATGATCAGTATACGTCTGAATCCTTATACTAATGTATACTGCCTTGTGGAGATTACCTTATACCTAGTGTAAAGGAACCTTATATGAGTTGACAAAGTAGATTCAACTTGTTTGTTCTTTTGCATCACAAATGAAGGAAACGAAGGCTTCGGTTGCGGAAAACAGAGTTGTCATGTAAAATGTCTCCTGTGGTAATGAGTGCTTCGTACGGAAGAACTTACTTAGCGAATTTGACGGCATGTAAAGGAAGCTTTAAGTCAGATAAACAGCTAATAAACGCAGGTCTTATTTTCCTGTCTTTGGGCTTCTTTGCGGATTTCGTAGAGGTATTAACCCTTACCCCAATCTTGATTATTCTGGATATAATGAAAACCTCATCGAAATAATTGTTTATTGTATTGTAAGTGTCTGCAACTGTGCATCCCTCCTGGGAGTGATAGCATTCCAGCCAGGGACTACCTCCCATCATTAAATCTGCCAGTATCCTGATTAGGCCTGAGCAGCAGAGGCCTTTCTTTGCAAACTGTACAATGGATGTGTATGTTGTTGTGTCATTCGTAAATGTACATGTAGCTTTAATACTATTTGGCATAACTAAATCTTCAGGTTTTAGGCACTTGTACTCATTTGTCTGACATAGCTGACATTCTTACTGGATGAAACTACATACTGTATTTAGAATTCTTTTGCACTGTAGTGCAGTTATGACCTTGAGGTTAGTGAAATGTTTGCTATTTTAAGCAATGAAAATGCTCCTTTAGTGCACCTATATTGCATCTTCCCATCAGTGTTCCAGATAAGAGACGGGTCTCGGGTCAAAACCTGATGGCAACCGCTACCTGACCTGACACTGACGAGAGGGAAAATCATTTTGTTCAGTTTTGCTATGAATTTTCTGTACCAAAAAGCATTCTGAGGTATCGAATATCAAACAGTTTTAGACTCCCTAAAGTCAATCCTTTATCTGTTTGCCCAACAACCCCCCACCCCCAACTCATCCCCTTAGCTTTACGTAGTGCTGCAGCTGCGGTTAGCTAGGTAGACCTACTTTGTGCGACCCCCCTGTAAATTACATGACCCCTTGCCAAAAAAATTAACTGGAACACTGTCCCATGTATTTGTTATTTGACGCATGACTGGTTGCATCTACATGTACCGATGTAAGCATGAACATGTCAAAACCTGGGTATGAAAAGGTTGCAAAATTTCTCCATAAGTCCTCCAGAAATACAACACAGTAGTATCATTTTATTGAGTTGATAATTTGTTGTCCAAAAATACATAGGGTTGTATGGTAAAACTTCAAAGTACAGGTAGGAGTTCCCTTGTCTTGGAGCTCCTGGTTTGGATTTGACAACTTAATAAACATTAAAATGTGTGCTAGTAGGGGACGGAAGTTCTTGTTGGTGTCTGCCAAACTTCAAAACTTTTGCTGAGAAAAAGCTTGGCCAGCCACTTAGCTTGATTAGCTTAACTATTTCTAAGTGGCTGTGCTCTTTTCCTTTGTAATTTTTTTCTTTCTTGTATTTAAGTCTATGCTATAATTGTAATTTCTGGGCATGAATAAAGGGGGGGGGGGGGGAGGTAAACCTGCAATGGACTAGCATCACATCCAGGGGGGAGTAGAAATACTTCTAGTCGCTTCATGTTTAAGAAACGAGAATAAGCTCCGGCCTGATGGGCCACCATTGGCTTGTGTGCAGACTTTACCTTACTGTCTTGTACAATGCATGGTCACAGTAAGCCTTTGCTTTAACAGCAATTAAGTTACAATAATATACTTATTACGTTCCTATTTCTCTTAGACTTGACAAATGCAGCAATGGAAATAACAGGCCATCTAGAATATAACAAACTCCCCATGAATACTCTTCCATGGTCCATAGATGAGATGGATTGCTAACTCAAGCGAAACAAATTGAAAGGTAAGGTGTTTATATACAAACACAATACTGTGCTCTGGGGAAAAATATTTTTGTACTGAAAAATTCCACTCTCTTGATTTGTTTGCCATTTGTTTGAGAAACCGATGTACATGTAGTACATGTATGTCATACTTCATACTAAAGGTACATAATGTATGAACGTTGTGCCACGTAGCACTATGAACGCAAATGGTGGAACAGAGAATTAACTCTGAAGTGTAAATTTAAGTGCTAATTGACCCCATGAATAACCCACTGGGCATTAGCCCTAGTAAAGGGAATCAGGGAACCATACTAGGTAAAGAAAAAATCCTTTACTAAGGCTAATGCCCAGTGGGTTATTCATGGGGTCAATTAGCACTTTAATTTACACTTCAGAGTTAATTCTCTGTTCCACCATTTGTGTTCATATATAGTGCTACGCGGCATGTAACATTCATATGTACATGTACCCTTACTTTCTCTTTGCCGTGAGTCACCACCTAAATTGTCCCTGACTCTTTGTCCGACTTCATAGCTCAGTCGGCAGGGTAACGGTGGATCTAATCCGTAGGTCGTGGGTTCGATTCCCACCGAGGTCAAAATTTTTTTTTTACCTTATGTTGTTCCCTGATTCCCTTTACTAGGGCTAATGCCCAGTGGGTTATTCATGGGGTCAGTTAGCACTTTAATTTACCGGCTTCAGAGTTAATTCTCTGTTCCACCATTCATATAACTAAAGCTGAACCATTTAATTAATTCAACAGAAATGATAATGAACCTAGCAAGGCAGAGGATGTACAACATGGAAGTGATCACAGTCTGGATTCCAATAACAATTTAAGTCCATAAAATGTTTGACAGAGGAAAGAAGACTTTTGTACCACCCCATAATGCCTTCAATGAGGGCACTAAGTGACAACAAACAGGGCATCCCCTGTACGGAACATCTTCGTGGACTGGTGCTCATAAAAAGCAGTGTTAAGAACATTACAGTTGCAATTAACAAAGAAAAGCATTTCACCAATTGATGCAAAGAGATCATGCAAGGACTAATGGCATTCGGTGACAAAACAGCTGGTTGCAGCAATTCAAGAAGGATTAGTCATTGTGTAAATAGACACCAAAAAGGATGTAGAAAAAATGGTTCAAAGCTTGAAAGAAAGATGTAATAGACTGCATTAAGTTGCAGACTGGCAAGTCATTTCTAGCCAAGGAACTTCAACTTCCTGTGGCCATGGAGGCCAAGGAAAGGGAACTTGTAGCCTAGTACATGTTAACCTTGTGTTTTCATTAGAAATCAGAGCACATTTTATGTATAAAATAGCTGTTTGCTGTATACCACAGTTAGTTCCATTTGGACAGTACTAGCTAAAGAAGCACAAGACAACTTCCACTGCGTTGAGTTTTAAGATACATGTAGAAATCGATCAGGTTTTAATTTGTAAATGTTTAATTAAAAAAAATAGCAGGGAAGAAGTCGATAAAAATGGTGTTTAATATTATTATGGAGCATTTTCAAATCTGAGATTTGTATTCCTAAAAACCCTGTCAGTAAGAGTCCTGAAAACAACTTTCATTTCAGCTGAAAAACAGGGGTCATTATTCACCAGATATACGAAATCAGTACAGATTCCTTGCACACCATTCAGTATACCCCTTGATTTTCCCAGTATACATACTGTATACTGACATGTGGCCTGATACTATAAGGAATCCTGCCACAACTGTAATATTCCGTATACACACCTTCCACGTACCTCCCAGTATACCTCCTGTTATACACAGTATACATGATGTATACTGAAATGTGTACTGACATGTAAGGAATCCTGCCACAAGTGTAAAATTCCGTATACAAACCTTCCACGTACCTCCCAGTATACCTCCTGTTACACACAGTATACATGATGTATACTGAAATGTGTACTGACATATAAGGAATCCTGCCACAAGTGTATAAGATCCTGGTATTTTTCTTGGCATACCCTGAAATATACTGATCATTATACGGACCTTATACATCCTGCCTCATCCTTATATTTGTCTTATACCAATAGATATACTGACTGTGTACGACCTGTGGAAGGGTCCTTATACAGAGCATTTCATGCAGTGAGGGTGAGCATACCTTTATATCCCGACACGTAACATGAAAGAGCCTACTTTATTCTATTTAATTGATAATTGCTCTAGATGAAATAATTATTTCTGTTGTTGATATACTGGTGAGAAATTACTCTAATCAGTGACAGAGTCGATAACTTAACGTTAGGAAGTCATGGTATAAACAGTCAACATTTAAGTGCAGAAATACCATATTGTGCACACTGTACTGTTGATCTCCGTATTGGTAACAAAGTTATTATCCATCTTACGATATCTAAATATTAAATTAATGCTAGGTGAACGAATACTCGCTATAGACATTCACTTCATTGCATTGTAGAATTTCATTATTTAGTATAATCCAGCTGCACATGAAGAATGGTGCGTCCAGCTCAGGCGCGTATATTAACATTAACATCAATGCGACAGGTTACGTTTATTTAGGAGACCTTTGAATTGGTGTTCACAGCTTCTTCTTGTTTTGGCATTTCTTGCTATGGCCATCAGTGTCAAGTCGTCTTCTCAAAGTCGTGGTTGAAACAGACATCTTTCTAGTATTATTGTACCACTCACCGACTAAGCTGTTTAGACCAGTCAAATGAAAAAAAAACATTGCAAACTTAATGATTTATGTTGATGAAAGAGCCTACTGTATTCTATTTAATTGTTAATTTCTCTAGATGAAATAATTATTTTTGTTATCTAATCACTCTGCAGTGAAACGAAAACAAAATAATTTCTAACTTAGTATAAGTAAGAAAACACCAGTCATAGGAGGGGGCATCTCGTTTATTGATCAGACATAAATCGAACCTAGGATAGTTATTAACACAAAAAACGTAGTAACCAAAACACTGAAAATAACTAAAACAAAATTTCCGAAATGAACTGATCAAAAGCGGAGATGCCGTCGAAGTGACAACTCCCAACGGACAAACTCCCGTAAATATTAACTACTTAGCACAATTATGTAACCTGCATGCCAACGAATCTACATACCAGCACAAAACTATCTTACAATAACAACGTGAAAAATTATATCTGTTGTTTATATGCACGTGAGAAATTACTCTAA
>JAHPZR010005166.1:0-60951 GCA_019787425.1 Platygyra sinensis
GGGGTAAAATTACAATGTTCGACTGAGGCGAAGAAAACGTCTTTTGGCTCAAGGAATCCAGAGGTACCTTCAGCAATGTACAAAACAGGTTAAAACAAAGAAATACCACAGTCAAAGCAGAAAGTGAACCAAAAAAGTTCCACACACCACTTCATATACCTCTGAAGCTTCCTTGAACTCTTGATGTTCATCTAACAGCTCTTTAGTCTGTGCGTCCGTGTCACCTTCACCAGTCCGTGAAGACAGGTAAAACTCGCCATTCTCATGGATCCAATCCAGCGCCTAAAACCAACAACAAATTGTCACTTGATACAAGTACGAATATCAAGAAATGGGGAGAGCGTGAAGTGAAATATGGGAGAATCGCTAAGCTGTCCTCCAAACGAAGATTTATTAAGCAGGATTTCCAGATTTTTACGTTCGCACCAATGTTGTGATGCAAAAATGATGACTTAACGCGCCCAACCCGATGCAATCACAGGTGACATAAGGATTGGTGACTTGTGAATGCAAAAGCCAAAACACGCGTCTTACCAGAGTTTGACTTTCCCGCGCTTTGACACCGGTTGCCATGGCAAGACTGTTACTGTTGTATGACAGTTTCCTATTGGTGGAAATTGTGCATTGCACTTGCTTTCTTACTTTGACTATCCCTTCTTCGCTTTGACCAGGAAAGACTAAACAAAGTGGAAGACTATATTTTTTTAAATTAACCTACCTCTTTCGCACACTGTTCCAGCTCAAGATACTGCAGACAGTAGTCTGCTAGCATTCGCCTGCCATTCCACACATCCAGCACTTGTTGCTCCTGTGCTCTCAGTTGTTCTTGAACTTCCTTCACTTGGCATTCCACTCGCTCTATCGTGACGTCAACACGCTCAGTACTTGAAGGTGCGATCGTGGACAGAAATGAGTCAGCGTTCCGCTTCACTTCGAGCAGGCCAGAAGTGATGGAGTCCTTGTCTTCGTCGTAACTTTGTACAATGGCTTTCATGGCATCTAAGCGTTTTACGGATTCGGTTTCAATGAGTTTACTGCACGGGTCTCCCTCTTCCAGTTTGTATTCACGAGTCAAGCGCTCCATCAGTAGGTAAACCTATTTTGGATGAAAATTCACAACAAGACTGACGACCAAATGGAGATTTTTTTGTCTTGACAACCAAGAAGAGCCATTTCTTAACACCCTTTGTCCTTTTGTTGAGCAAATCCAGATCTACCCAACTATTGTAACCGAATGTCTGACTGATAGACTGAGGATGCACTGACTGACAGACAAACAGACATTTTCAGTTCCATTTTGCTTCAATCTCAGAACGAGGCTTGTACTGAAACTTTTTCTCCCAACGGAGCTTAACAATGAAATCAAAATGTTAAGTAGAACTCTGTATATTATGAGAGACTGTCAATCAAGACTTGCTATGAAACAGAAAATAAAGGTAGTTACTGTGGTTCAATTTTTCATTTGGTACAATTTGATATTTCCCTTTGTTTCATATACATTTAGAAGCCAATAGGCCATTGTAGAGTTGCGTGCTTAGTAAGCTGGCATATGAATGCAAGCGAGACTGGAGGTGACCTTGCTTTGATGCAGACCTCTCTGCTTTTCTCACATAAACAAATTGATTTACACAACTAAAGCATTTGGGTCTTTATCAAAACAAGTTCACTTGCGGCCTTGCTGTCATTCAAAGGCCAGGACACTGAACGGGCAACTGTAGAATGATCTACTGTACCCACACAACAATTAACCAATAACCAACCAGTTGTTACCTGTTCAGCTGATTTAAAGAAGCTGTAGGATGCAGTGACGACTTTCCTTCTTTCCTCAGACTTGCTCATCAGCTGCTGCCAGCGCCGGCTCATGTTATCAGCGCAGCTCCAGATAGCCTCAGGATCAAAGTGACCATCTTTCATCAATTTGTCTGCGCGCTGCCGTACTTCATTCGCACTCTGACAGGTTTTCTGCAAACAGAACAGATCGCAATATAACAATTTGTTTTAAAACTGAGTAAAACATGTATGTTACAACGTTTTAGGGGATTTGTCCCACGCAAATAAGTTTAATATTCAACGAATTCTAGTTTAAAATTGTTCAAAAACGCTAAATATGCACAAGACAAGGAAAGAATCTGCAACATCAAACCTACAAAAAATTGAAACGGGTTGCCTTGAACTCAACTTCAAAATCTTGTCTGGCAATAATGGCGAAAGGCCTATATAACCATTCAAGATTCGCCGCACATGTTCGCAATCCCACGATTTTGTCAGAGTTGCACTTGCTGTTCCAACATAAAAAATAAAAACCAAACAAAGCTACCAGAAACATTACAAAACGTTGATATACCTCAATAGCCCTCTGGAACTCCTCGTGTTCTCTCAAGAGAGCTTCCGCTTCCACCAGTGACGTTCCAAGCTCGGTACTGGCATAGAGCATAGCTTCGCCATTCCGAACCCATCCGATCACCTACCGAAAAAAAAAACGAGGTAACAACGAATATATTGAAGCAACGTCACTATGGTTTGCCTGAAACTTCCTTATACTTTCGGTGACTCTCGTCAAGTCTCCGCGTGCACTTGGCGAATTTCGTTGAGTCTCGTGCACTCTCGGTAACTCTGGTCAAGTCTCACTTGCACTCTCGGCAAGTCTCGTCTAGTTTTGTGCGCTGTCGTACTCTCTCGTCAACTCTCGTGCTTGTTCGTTTCCTCGCTTGTCCAACGCTCACTAAGAGAAAATTATCGTCGGCCGATCGACCTTTACGTTCGGTAATTATCGTTTTAGTTTGGCCATGGTACTTAACTCCAAAAGATCAACTTGCAAATTCTAACATCCTCGTTGCTGTCTTTAAGCTGTTATCGTAACAAGAAGCTCTGATTCGAACAGTAAACTAAAATAAGCTGCTCCTCACCTGTTTAGCGTCACTTTCTAGCTGACGCAAAAGTAAATTCTGTTCTAGTTTAATTTTCCTCTCCTCGGCTAAATCCCGAAGATCTCTTCTCTTTCGATGTAAAACCTCTAGTAAATTATGAATATGGGCCTGTGCATCAATGTTCTCCATAGTCAAGGGGTCCTTCACACGTAACTCAATCTCCGATTGTTTTAAATAGTCTATAAGTTCTTCTCCTCGACAGAACGTTCTCATTGCAGCGTTTTCAATGTCCTTCATTTGTTCTTCATGGTGATTTAGAGACTGTTTAGCTCGAGGAAGGTCCAGTGCTAAGCCGCCTTTTTCTAAATGCCCCTCGCAAATTTCCAGACGGTCCTTGAGCTGCGAACAACAACAAAAAAATAATAATAAAGCAATTGTAATTTTAGATGATGTAAGGAGCTAAATCAAGAAAACAAACATTTTCCCACAGAGAGATTGTTTCTAAATCACCCTGGAACACGACACTGTAAAAAGATGGTTTCTTTGACTAGCTAAATATTTTTTCAGATGTTTCGAAACTGGATATGATCTTTTCAGCAATGTTTTTTCAGTCTTTTAAATTCACTTGAACCTATCAAAACGCACACGCATTAGCACGGTATCTGTCGCAGGGGTGGTCGTTTTCGAGACGTTTCAAGTAAGAAAGCGTTAAACAAGCAACAACGCTGTTTCCATTTTTAAACATTACTCCAACTTACATGCGATTAGATATTAGAGATTTTGTCTTCCTGAGTTGAAACTAATCTTGAGCTAACAACACTCGAGTCCAGACAGTAAAATGTCTAAAATGGGAAAATAACCGTCGAAGTTCGCCATCTTTCTTCTAATTACTTCTTAACTGGGTCATTCATTATACAAGCACGTCGTTGTTTCGCAAAGGAAGGTAACAAGTGTACCAATATGTATAATGCACGTGCAATACCTACTCTACGCAGGAAGCATCGCAGCTGCCCGTTTTATCGAAGTTGTTTAAGTTGTGTCTTTTAGTTTAAGATTTTTAGTCGACGTCTAGGCCGATAAATTACTAAACCATGCATAAATCAGATTCCACGGATGTTATCCTAAGCCATCCAAAGTTCTAACGTTCAAATTATCTTCAATGCCTAGTGAAAGTAGAGTTCAGCCGAAGCCCATACCGTTAATTCCAACAACTCTCTAGGTCTGGAGATGGTGTTAATCTAGCCACTTGACACGAACAGTTTACAAAGAACACCTTGTTGGTGGTCAATTTAACCGTAAACACTGGTCAAACGGACTCACAAGCAGTCACAAGTAGACGCAAGTTGAACTTGCCTAGAAAATTGCGTCGGGTGACCAAACGGACTCGCAAGTTTCCTCGCGAGTACACGCAGGGAAAAAAAATTCAAGGCAGACATATCTTGTATTTCATTGGCTAACAAGTTGCTTTAACAACGAATAGACGTCACTAAACTTGCGTTGACTTGGGTTGGGTGGTCAAACGGTGAAAAACTTGCGCCGACTTGAGTGTAAATTTGATCTCGACCAAAGTGAGCGCAAGTTATCGCAAGTCAAAGCATCGCCTAGCCAAATGGAGTCGCAAGTAGACCCAAGTTTTCAACTTGCGTCTACCTGGAAGTCTGTTTGGCCAGGGCTTTAGTCTTACGGACCAGTAACAATTTATCAGCGGAAAACCTTAACGTTTTAGCATGCAAGTTAAAAATATTAAGTATATTCGTATTTGTACACAAATATTCTTCTGTTTGTCTGCGTGTGCCCATGAAAAACTAGTTGTGAGGACTGAAAGTTATTAAGCAGTACTTTTGTATGGTAATGTTTGAGATGCTGTACGAGATGATCCTAACTTTCAAACTTGGGGATGAAACCGTAGTGTGTGACCATTCAAATGGAAGCTATTGAGCAGTTCTTTCATGTGGTACTGATTATTATGCTGTTCAAGGTGGTTCTATGAAACTCTCGTGTGTGACCATTCAAATGAAAGCTATTGAGCAGTACTATTGTGCTGTTCAAGCAGTGTTCCAAATTTACTTGAGTACAGATTCTGTTGACAGAAGCCGTCGAAGAACGCATGCAACCAAACTATCTATTTCCTCATGTCCAAGACCCAACCAATGACAATTCTCACTGATACAGAAAACTCGTTTTAGACACGGATGTTGAATCTGTGCCCCTGTGTAAATAACAACTTATTAACTTCAAGTGCGCGCGACTATTTATAGCACGCCATTTTCCGGCGACAGTGTCAGACAAGATTGTACGTCTAAACGCAATTTTGCAACCTAAAAATCTGATAAAATTCTTCTGCAAATAATCGACGATTGACAAGTGAAAAATATTTGTTTCAGTTTTTGTTTTAACTGGAGATATGGCGTTATTTTTTCAAGCTAACTTTACAAAAATTCGAGTGAATAAGTGCCAAATTATATTGTTCAACGTTGGTGGATAACTATTTAGTTTATGAAAGAACCTCAAGGGCGACTATTCAAATGAAAATTGATGATAATGACATTCTTGCGGTACGGTTGATTATACCGTAAAAAGTTTGTAGCCTGTCAATTAAACTCTTAAGTGCCACCATTTAAATAAAAGCTGTTTATCTGCACATTCTTGTGGCGAAGTTAACTTGTAACTACACTTTTTAAAGTTCTTCAAACATGTTTGTCAATAGAAACCCAACGTGTGACCATTAAAAATGAATGCTGCTGAACTGTGCATTTTTGCGGTAAGGTCTACTCTGATTTGTTCTAAATTATGCGTCCCTGTGGAAGTAAACTTTGTGCTATGATCACTGAAACTGAAATGACTACAACAGCAATATTTATCTATTCAAATTTTCAAAACAAGAACAAAACTAGAGCCCTGAACACATTATAATCAGCGCAAAACTTCTTGTGATCCCGGCCTTGCTTTTTTATTGCTATTAGCGGTTCATCATTAGTGTTTGAGCAACTTAATTTAAAAGAGAGGTCAGACTGGCACCTCTTGAGCTAATGGCTCCAAACAATGAACATCTCAGCTGCACAAAAGGGCAGCCTACATGAAACAAACCGCATCGAAGCATAGCGACTTCATTTGCAATGCACAGGGGATTTTTTTAAATTAACAGATCTTTGTATCTACTAAGTAAAACACGAAGTGGTTATCCCAAAGGGTCCAACTTCGAATATAGGAATTTAAGAAACGATAACCTGCTGTACAAACCAGTGCGTAAAACAGCCGCGCAATCAGATTCTTCCACTAAACATGAGCACCCTTGCAAAGTTCCTGTGTAAAAATCCCAGCAGAACAACCCAGAAAAGAAAAGTGAAAAAACTTGATAATTTCGAAGAAAACCTTGTCATATCAGGAGGGTTACATGTGAGGTTATAGCAAAACAGATCATCATCAACGTGTGTCTTATGATATGGATTATATTACAAAGTGTATAAATATCAGGGCAGCCTAGATTCAATCGCCGACAACAATGTTTATTTACTTTGGTGCTTTGGGACAAAGATAAGAATTTTGATGCATAATGGATCTTTGAGTGCGAAATTTTCTGCAGAGCAAATTCCGCATGAGCATTTGTAGTTACCGACTACCGCGCCGAAATATCCGCGAGATTTATGAAGTAAATGAAACTGATGCAGTTCTCTGCTAGTCACATGAAAGATGCTTGTATATTCTAGTTAATAAACCGCAAAAGCGCTTGGCAAAGGAAAACATGGAGCGCGAAACAAAAGCACACAACAGAAATATTCGAACACGCAATTTCATTAATGTGACCCTTGACAGCGTTTAATCATCTTACAAGACACACAGCAAGGTTTCTACTTCGAAAAATCCTATTTGCCTTGTATATGTACATGTACCAAGCTTATTCGCTGCTCTCAATCTTGCGATGTGAAATCACGTCGCGATTTCTCAAAATCGCCTTCAAGGAAAAGACGAAACAAGCTCGCGTATTTTCACGCAGAGCTATGATACATGTACTTGTTCCGTCTTAGCTTGTTAGCTCAGCGATTCAGGATCGCGACAGAATTTCCGCTGCGATCGATTTACCAGGTACAGACATGCCGATGCGTACCGTTTCATGTGATTAACATTATACGGAATTAAGGAGGCATTTAAGACCTACCATCTTCGCTGATCGTTCAAATTCCCGCAGTTGCAGCCAGCACTCTAACTGCTGTCGACGTCTTGTCCACGAATGTTCAATGGCTCGCCGCACCCGGTCGAGTTCCTTGATAACCTTCTCAACATGTTGAAGAGAGCTTGAATCTACCCCTTCGGAGCTTGCTAGCTTTAATTCCTCAATAATCGTTTCGCCTTCATCAATGGCGGTGTGAATAGAGTCCAACGTCGCTTCGCCTTGGTGTTTCAAATTCGTTAGCACCGTAGCGATGTTGTCTGGATTATCTGACACCTCTTCAAGTTCTAGCTGAGCCTTCAATTGTTCCACTAGCTCAGACAGCTGAAAAAACAGCGACGATAGAGTTATAACAAAAACCACTGTGGAATCATCGTCCGTTTCAAGCTCCGCTACGCTCATGTTTTGCGTGCACAGTCCAAGACAGACAGCGCGCGCGTGAGTGTAAATCTCTACAGTGTGTCTCTTCGGGTGTCCCCTGAGAGAAGAGAGAAAGCGCTGACTGCCTGGCCTGCAAGTGAATCGCGGCGCGGCGGCGCGCACAATGCAATCACAAATTGAATTGTGTGTCAGTGTACAAGATCGGCCATGTCAATTAAATTCTGGAATCTTCATGACTGACATGGTTGAGATGAACGTAAAATAATAGGTCAATAAAAAGAACAACAACATCAATGATGTCACAGAGCAAAGCAAATGAAGATCACTTGGCTTCCTGTTATTAACACACACAGCTCTTCTCGCGGCACGTAACGCACTGAAGTGCGTTCCACAACGCGACATATTTAATCGCTAGGATTTTTCACAATGGATAAGAACTTAGCAGTTATGAAAGCGATTTGGACAAGATCGCATAACTTATCGTAAAGTGATTTGACGTTTACACCATACACGCACAATAAAACACAATGACAGACACAGAACTTGCCTGGAGTATACAAGTATTGCATACTGTCAAAGGCCGCACCAAAGCCGAGGGAAGCATGTTTATAAACAGCGCAAACTCGAGCCGTTTCTCAGACTGACTCACGGCGAGCACAAAACGTTACGATGAAAGAATGAAACCATGAACATTTCGAGCAATGAAATTTGACCGGCGCAGTAGTAGCTCTGTCACGACCTCCTGCAAGCAAGATCGATAATTAACTCTGAATTTAATATGCGCAATTACGCTACCTTACCTTTTGTGTCCGAGAATAGAAGTTGACAGCTAATTTCAGCAGGCTTTTTCGTCTGTTTACACGATTTATAAACTCTTGGACCCGCTTTTCGAAGTAGTCCACTCGCTTTTGAATCTCGTCCGCGTTGCACTCGCCCGCGTTGGCCAAATGACGGGCAGCTTCCAGAAGCTTTGCCGCGTTTGTGTAGGTATTCTGAAATTCAAACCGCCAAAAACACGGGTTAGTGTGAATTAAAAGTGCTTACTACTAAATTAAGCCGCAGTGCAGACACGTATATCGGTCTAAATCGGATCAACAACACTTCAGATTTACACGGAAATATTTCCCACTCCCTGACACAACCGACAATTTTTCTGTGGATTCCTTTCAAAAATGTTCCTCGAAATAAACCTGCGGTTCGTCGAATCTGGCAATTCGTGACCGCATTGAAATAATTTAATAGCATAATTGACAATCATCTCCATTACATTTATCATTGCGCGAGTAGCGTATAATCAAATTTGTTGGTGTTTTGAATGCAATCGCAAACTATAACGGAGTGAAACAAAACCTTTGCAAAATAAAAAAAAATGCGTAAATAGAAATACAATCTTGATTCAGGTGACTAACTGAAGCATGAATGTAAACAGGATAAAATCATTGAAGTGGGGCGCGTGTTTGTCTAACGCAAGTGAAAACCTTGCTAAAGACAATGCGTTTTAAAACAATACTGAAGTTAATTCTTCTCACACATTTCACATTAACGCCATCCATCGCCTGAAAAAAAAGGCACCCAAGTCGAAAAACGGATGAGTTCGCTATCTCAGTTAACACACACTAAACATGACTAAAAATAAATGATATCTCTACCAAACAGAATTACAATGATTAAGGGACACTCAATGGAAGGTTAACTATCACAAAACTAGGCGTAGGTTGGCAGAACACGCAAGTGAAGAATGAAGTTAAAGAGATTAACAATCAATTTATTTTAACCCCTGCAAACGTTTACAGCACTGTTAACTCCAAAATTTGCCAAGTACAGCATTTAGTAAGAAATCACAATTTAAATGTTTTTTTTTACTTTTGATTAAAAATTAAATAATTCGCCACGTGAAACTTCTTAAAATTTGAATGGTCACACACTAGGGTCTTATCCACGACCACAGACTTACAAGAAGGTAGGATTAATTAACAGAGGTATGATTCCAGAGATTAAGGGTTAAATCGGGTAAAACGGCAAAGAAACCGAGAATATTAATGCGAAAGGTTGCAGTTAGTGTACATTCATTCCGCAAAGTTGGAGAGAGCGGATAGTAAGGATTACCCTAGCTCGTAAAAATCAACAAAACTTTGTATGAACACCTTAAGCCAATTATCTTGTGCAAACTGAACACCCCAGCTTACTCATTCCGGATCGGAAAAGTCATTCATGGCACACGAGAAATAAATCAACGACTTTCAAGGCAAACAATATCAATATAGCCGAACTATTTTACTAAGCTGGTTACCGCAGACATGTGACGCTGTACTCGAAACAGTAACTATTCCGTAACGGAAACCGTAATAATGAAAAGAAAATTTGACACGAAAAAGGAATAAAAATGTCCAACAGTCAGGTAAACAAGGGGATGGGACACCGTGGCTTTAGAAAATGTTAAAAAAAAAAAAAGAAATAGAAATTATTGCACCATTAACAGAATAAGTCGTAGAGGAAATCAAGACATAAGGGTATGACATTATTATGGCAAACTCAACTAGAAATTAATCGCACGAAACTACTTTCACTTTAATAAGTAAAGACAGTAGGTAATTATTTCCCCACATTTACTGAAGATAAAAATAGTGTTTCAAGAGGAAAAACATCAATTAATTAAACAAATCACAAATAAAAGGCTTGTGTTCAATTGTTCTAAAGGCAATCAACGATGTCTCAGTTACACGTGTGTGACCATTCAAATAAAAGCTATTAAACAGTACGTTCATGTGGTACTGTTTATTATGCTGTACAACGTGGTTCTAACTTCTAAGTCTCAGTGGACGAAACCCTAGTGTGTGACCATTCAAATGAAAGCTATTGAGCAATACTTTCATTTGATACTGTTTTTTATGCTGCACAAGGTGATTTCGAATTTTAAAAGCTGTCTTGACATAAATTGTGAGCCAAAAAATGGAAAACACAAAACAGAATTAGGAAGTGGTAGTAAAGGTCATCGAGTTATCAGCTTTCAAAAATCCAAAATGTTTAAGTATTTTCCTCAGATCTGAAAACTCATTATTGGGTGGCCCAGACAAATCTTGTGCTTAAGTCAATATCTTCTTAGCCAAAGACAATCCAAATCTAAATCTTACTACTGTATGTGACGGTTATATCGTCTACATCTTTTAATTTATTCCTTTTTAAAGATACCAAACACCTTAATCTGATTGGCTGAAAGCCATACAGTTTTATTACATAATGACCTCTCAGGAGGAATTGGAAGAGCTTGGAAATCTGTGTGAACCCGAGACCTAGACAAGAATTCAAATCTATTACTTTGGCCTATGAAAGTGAAAGATCTTATCTAACCTTGGTCCCATGAAGAAAAGATAAGGGAACTTATGGCGGGGGTAAACGTGACGGCTGTTTTGACGTCGCTTAACACGGCCTTTCTACCAATATCTCGGTCACGTTTCAAGCAACTTAATCTCTCTGCTTACTTCATTAACCACTGTTTGGCGGTTTTGTGTAAGTTTTAGGGTGATTTTTGGGCATTTTGTGAAAGAGATATTTTTTCTCAAAGGATAGGTTAAATTGAGGATGATATGAAATGTTGAAGATGTGATGGATTTGGAAAATTGAAATTTTGAAGTGAAGAATTAGCAGATGGACACTAAACAGTCTCCTACCAACCTGGGGCCCTCTTTTTTTTGGAGGTATGGGGTGGTGGTGGAGGGTCAACTGTCTGGTGGTGTTTCCAACCCATTTTAATCCTAACAATTCCCTTTTAATATTATTTCAAATTTCACTCCTATTCATGTTTATCCCCGCCTTAAAAATATATACATATACGGAAAGGGAAGTATAATGTTCTCCACTGTCAGCATTAAGTTACAGTTAGTGTAAATCGGTATTGCATGACAATGCAAATAACAAATTTAAGCTCATCTTCGTGTCTACTTACAAATTCTCCCTACTCTCTCCATACATTTCTAACCATACTAGATGGGAGACTTTGATTTCAGATCACAAACAGTTCAGGGGTTTCAGCAAGGTTTCCAGCATTAGAGAGACTGGTTTTCACAAACAGGTAAACCTTTTTGAACTGACCTTCTTCATGAGAAAAACTTTCCTCTAATTGGTCAACCCAGCCAGGCAAAATTATCCTCACAGTCGGTCAATTTGCCTGTGCCCAACCCTTAAAGAAATCCATGGATGTTAATTTCACTTCTCCTTACTCACAGCACTAAACATGTAACATCATTAGTTGGGTGAATTTATCTTTTAATCTTAAGCTCTGCACAAACTAACCTGAGCAATGCTTTCAAATTCTTCATGTCTCTTAAGCAGTGCTTCTGCTTTCACTAGTGACTTGCCAACACCTGTGTGCTTCAACAGAAACGTTTCACCGTGCTCTTCAATCCACTTTATCACCTGAAATATAATATTTATTCATAATTATTATTGTCATTATCATTATCGTTATCGTTATTGTTATCGTTATTGTTATTATTATTAACTATATATTGACTAATTAATTAATTGATTTGTCGAGGCACAGTGGCCTCATATTTAGTGCCCTTGATCCCAAATTATTATTTTTCAAGTGGTCTGGGTTTGAACTGTGGTTGAGGACACTGCGTTGTGTTCTTGGGCAAGACACTTTACTCTCACAGTGCCTCTCTCCACCCACCTGCACAAATGGGTACCGGTGAATTTAATGTTGGGGGTAACCCTGCGATGGACTAGCATCCCATCCAGGGGGGAGTACAAATACATGTATCTCTGGTCACTTTATGTTACAGGTTTCAGATTATATGTGGTGATACAATGAGTTTTTTGTGCAGTTGGTAAAAAAGATCTATCAATGTCCAATTGATCAAGACCAAAAACTGATCTGTACTTCAGTTCTCCTTAAATATCAATATTATACATATAATATGCTATGAGAAAGTAAGCAATTATCACATAGGGAAATAAAGTGCAAAGAACTAAAGCAGTACTGTAGTGATAATTTCTATGTTGACACAGGATTCCACAATGTCTTGTTTGAAAAATGTAGTTACATTCAAAGTGCTTCACATGATCTTCACAAATGCTATCACATTTAATTAGTTGGACAAATGGCCCACTGAGGGACCTCCAAGACTTTTTTGTTAGTTCAGAACTTTGCCCTTACCCCCAGCCACTTCAAATTAATCAAAATTACAGGTAATTAAAAACAACCACTAACATGAGACCACGAGCAAGGGTAAACATGCTGTTCTGATGAATATTCCAACTTAGAAGCAAAGTGCATCTGACTTACTAAAGTGTGTTTCTTAACTTTTACTTTACTTTATGTTTACCTTTGCATCACAATTATTATTTTATAGAATAGTAAGTAAGTAAAAACTTTATTTGAACACATTCAATAGTTAGAGCAAAATACATGCTTGAGGGGTTGTGTATTATCTTGAAAATTACATACCTAACTAAGTTTAAAAATATAAAATAGTTTAAATAATAGACACCAGAAAACATCCACTGACTGACCTAAAAATTCAAGAAACTAAGTCCGGATTTACATAAGTAATTAGAACTGTTGAACAATAACTGCTCTTTTCGTAATATTGTATTATGCAATTCAAACCTTCATGTTATGCTCCTACTACCCAATATCTAATGAAGTAATAAAATATAAATATAAATACAAATTTGAACTTGAACTTGATCTAAATCCTCTTAAAATGATGCAAAATTCTCAGGGTTTGAACTATGAGCTGATTGTAAAATCAAGAAATTTATAGAGATAAGTGTTCCTTCTATTGCACTGGTAAATGTTCTCTTTACCACAGAATCTCAAACTTGAAACATTCTGAAAAGCCAATCAATTCATTAACATTTTAACTTAAGAGTCCAAATCAATAACTGTTCAAAAATAAGGATAATTTATTTAAAATATATATACAGTATATAACTTCTGTTTAGATGGTTTGACAACAAAGAAACATCATTGATGTTTTACAGGTTTCAGTGAGAACAACTGCACCAATGTTTACATAACACTAGATGTATGAATATCAGAAATTATAAAAGTTGACAATAATTCCACAACTATTCCTCTGCAGTTTAAAATATTTTCTTTCATAGAGTAGTTTGGAAATCATACCAGATGAATATTAATTTATATAACATAACTCAGTGACATAAGACCTCTGAAAATATCAAGAATAAATTTAAGCTCTGTGTTTGTTTACATTTCAATTTTGCAGAGAATTGTAAACAAGGTAATGAAAATCCTGAGTTCCACAAAACTAAAAGTGAAAACAGCTTATACAACTGTACTTGGCAAATTAAAAAAATCCATTAAAACACTTAGAAGAAAATGGTAAACTCATTTGAAGGAAAATATAATATGCAATCGAAAACTGCTACATACATTTTGTAATTTTGTGTACATATTTACTGGAAAGGAAGCACTTAATTTACAAGTGGAAAAATTTCCTAAATAGGAGTTCGACCGTACATGGAGGATAGAGATGAAGTTCAGCCAAGCGATTGAAAAATAATTTAATCTAAATTTCCAACTTGTGTTTTGTCATGCAATCAATTTTCACATAGAAGACATTTTCAGCATGAAAATGCACAGAATGTTATAAGTTACAAATTTCAGTTGAAAATTTTACGTTAAGAAATCTTCTTGAGTTTTGTTTAACATTGGAACATACAATGAGTTGTTCCTCGCAGGACAATCTCATAAAATAAATGATCAGTAATTTTTGTATGTTATGACAGTAAATGCCCCTACAGATTCTGCCAGGCCTTGGGATACATTCTGTCTCTTAGTAATAATAATAAAAACGAAAACAAAAATAAGGGTGTTGAAGGGGTACCTACCATTTTCAGTGACATGCTAGTGGCTATATGTAGATGTCTTGATCCATTTCATTTCAGTTGTCTCTTTGTTGTTTTACAAATAATTCTTCCTAAATTGTAATTCTCAAGTCCTCATCAATCTTCCAGTATGGAACCCAGGTGTTTTCCAAACAGAAATATTATTTTTTAAGACCAAACCGCTCTAATTCAACACATTTGCTGTCACTTTATGATATCACATTATTTTTTGGTTTTATTATGGGTCATTTCAAGAGCTTGGGGGAAATTTTAATATTTGCAAATACAGTTAGAAATAAAGCATATTAAAATTTAAAGACAGTTTCCCAAAACACCTGCTTTCTGACACAGGCAAATACAACTCCTACTTTCCTCCTGGGTTTTACCCCAATTAAGATTCATCCTTTAACTGGAAGAAGCTTGCTTTTCAATTTGACAAAATTGACAAAACTAATGAAACGAATTCAGTTTACACCAAGCTACTGCAAGGAACCAATCACTTGAAACATGTATAAAAAGAACTGAAAAGATAGCTTAATAAAACAATACAGTCACTAAACAATAGAGCTTATATCTGTCACACGTCTTGTGTGTGCTGTCAACCACACAAAGACAGTAATTTACATAGCAGACCAAACTGTGAATAAATTAGTATATATTGAAAAGCTATCTACAATGTGCCATGTTCTTTACTCAACACCTGTTGAATAAAAGAATAAGCTGGATTTCAAGTGGAGTCTGCCTTCCCTATCTGCCAATTTTGTTTGGCTTAAAATCAAGGACTGCCTCCTACGATAAATTCATGAGTTTTAAATGAAAAACACTCTACAGTGCATGAGGAAACTGCAATTAGAAAATACAACTGGTTTAGCATCTCATAAAAGTGAAATACACATTTGAAATCAGACACAAACAAAAACATACATGTACTACTGGGAACATATTGTTAAAGCCTTTTAAAGTGATGTCTTAGAATTTGGAAATATACAAGAAAAAGATTTTTCACAAGACTGGAAAATTTGACTGTGAGGTTAGTGAAAACCCTAAGTCAAAATTATTCCAACAATAACAACAGTACATTAATTGAAGAAATATAGTTAGGTCAGTCAAGCGAAGCTCATCCAATATAAAATATAATTTTAGTTTCTTCCACAAATAAAGTACAGAACGAAAACTACCTTTAAGCACTGGCTCTGTGATCTGTACATTATACCAAGGATATATAATTATTTTCTGTTAATAATTTCTTGTACAATTGATATTTTGGTGATATTTTACCCCAAAGTGACTATGTACACGACTGAATAACACAGAGCCTACACATGGCAAAATGCTCAGACATTAATGTTATCGTAAATAAAGTCAATACATCTAGCTTGTAAAATACAAAATACTGGTTTCAAGAAAGCAGAGGGCAATTTTTATCTATCTCACTCTCTTGTCACCGGTGAATTTCAAAACAAAACATAAAACAATGAATATATATCAGAATATTCGTGACATGCTATACTAAAGAAATATAAATTTTCACTTTCATCTGCTCTCTTCAACTTCCTTTAAAAATGTCAAAGATAAATTATATTTCTTCTGATATCCATGTCCATGCAAAGGACTCTGCTTTATGAAACCTGATTGCTTAAAATAAAACATGAATTTAAAATCATAAAATTATCACACTCTTTTAAATAATGCTTCACTACTGTTTCAGCTTTTACTGAAGCACCAAATATCTCTCACCATTCTTCCTATCCAGTATCTATAGAGAAGTTCATTTGGGTGATCGTTACGCAGAACAAGATCCAGAAATACCTCACACATTTAAAATTGATAAAGAAGGGAGAAACTCCCAGTAACACAGGTGAAATTCATGTAAAGCAATCATTCTTTGCCACTTCTAATGCTTCCTTGTAAATGAAATAAAAAAGCTTGAATGTGATTGGTTGCTGATGGCTTGGGCTGGGTAACAAATGGCTATTAATATAGTTGTCTGGAAGGAAAATTCACTGAATTACTAGTTCAGGTATCAAGAAAGCAAAAGGTAGTAATTTTCATAAGCAAAAATTATTTTTTACAAATTCTATACTTTCATAACAGGGAACTGAGAATCAATATAGTGGAAAATGAGACTCTTCGCATCTCCAGGCCAAAATAAAAATGCTAAATCCAATTGAAAACAAGCTTTTGAATAATTCACCACCAACAATCATAGAAATCTGTTATTAGCATCGTAAGAAACCAAGGAGAAATCTGAAAAGAGAGTCATTCAAAAGAAAATGTACAAAAACTACCCAGTGTACTTGTTATTCAAAAGGGAACATATAAGAAAGCAAAAGGAATAAAGAAAAAAATAATTGTCTTGTGGTTGTCAGTAATTTTCATAGAATCCAACTGGTGGAAACACAAGTTATATTACCAGAGAAGGTAAACAAAATATTCCTTAAAAGGAGGAGGTAAAGTGAAGGCAAAAACTACTGACACCTCCAAGGAAGAATCTAATATATAGTTAATTTAATATGGTTATCAAAGAATGAAAGTAAACAAATTCTTATTTGCTTTGCGCAGGAAATATTAATATCATACTGAGACATTTTAGCAAAGACATCAGATCAAAAACAAAATTAAAAATAACAGAATTTTCTGTTAACATTTGACAAAGAGAGCTTATCAAAATGACAGAAATGCTAGCTCTTTTCCAAGTTGTTTTGTAGCCCATTGTAAGCTAAATAATGACCTTGTGCTGCAAGTAAATGGCTCTATTATTGAGACACTGGCTATACATTAAGAAAGACTTCAATAAAAATCATTTCATGACATTTCTAGTTTATTAGTTGTAATTTGTAAACAGGATCTGTCCAATTCAAAACACACAAGTTTGATTTATTTGGCAAATGAGCAGAGCAGCATGGAAGGTAAAAACATGACAACAAAAATAGTGAAATGCTTCCTTCATAGGAAAAAGCCAACAAAAAGAAATCTCATTTAACTCTTGTGATGGCAAGGTTTAGCAGCAATGCAAATAAACGTGATGGTTACAAAAGCATGTGTTGCCAACCTAATATCTTGACTGTAATCAAACATTTTTTTTAAAAAAAGGACACAAAGTTTGAATTTGCAAGACATGTTTTGGACAAACATTGTGTTTTTTTTAATTGTTTGATTTCAATCTTACTGCTATAAAAATTTGGTGATATTATCTTGACTGTGTTTTAATCTTGTTTATTTTTTGAACAAATTTTGATTAAAAATCTAATAGACAGTTGACAGTTAATATACATTTCAAGTTGATTAGCCATGAAATTTGATCTAAGATTCTTGAAAAAATAAAATATACATTTATTTAGATTTGTTTGAAACAATTTATTACAGAGAACTAACAGGAGACATACAGCATCTTAGTTTCATACAACTCTCATATTGTGCTCAAAGTAATAAGTTGTAAACAGCAAATGAGAGGCAAAATATTGTCAAGTGAAATCATTAAACATCTACACAATCAAAAATCAACCAACTGGCTACACAATCAAGGAATTCACTACAAACAGGCCATATGTTGGGCCAATGATAAACCCCCAAATGATCATTTCTCCTCGACTACCATTAAGCCAGCGTGCACAGATAAACCCCCAAATGATCATTTCTCCTCGCCTACCGTTAAGCCAGCGTGCACAGATAAACCCCCAAATGATCATTTCTCCTCGCCTACCGTTAAGCCAGCGTGCACAGATAAACCCCCAAATGATCATTTCTCCTCGACTACCGTTAAGCCAGCGTGCACAGATAAACCCCCAAATGATCATTTCTCCTCGACTACCGTTAAGCCAGCGTGCACAGATAAACCCCCAAATGATCATTTCTCCTCGACTACCGTTAAGCCAGCGTGCACAGATAAACCCCCAAATGATCATTTCTCCTCGACTACCATTAAAACAGAACACTTCAAATTTACTGCAATTAGTACACCATAAACCTAAACCGCTTACATGTACAAGTTCCATTGGTTATAGACCCATAGATTTTTTAATCTCCTTATAAACCCCCTTGCCCATGGATATATATGCCCCTCTGTTTATAAACCCATCCAAAGCCCTTATAAGAGGCCGTTATAGTACGGTCCTTTTGTCATACCTGTGAGCTGTCTTGATCAAACATACACAAATGAAGGTATTCTTTAAGTCTTGCTTTCCGTTTTTCCCACAACATTCCTAACTGTCTGTGATGCTCATGAACCTCCAGGTAAATGTCCATAACATGAGACCCTGCTTCTTCAGAATATTCAGGATTTTTAAGAAACTGATTTTCCATGACCACAGGAGATTTTTGAAGTTCTGCTAAAAGAGCCTTGCTGTCTGTGCTGACAGTCTCAAATGCATCCTCAATCTCTTGCCGTAAGTCATTAAGATCTGTTAATAAATTTTCAACTGCTGCCACTTCCTTTACATCCAGATAGTCATTATTCTGTAGGTTTTCTTGCCAGAGTTTCACATTGTGAAGAAACTAAGAAATGAAATACACAGACCTGGTTACATTTAAGTTGAGCACTATGTCCAGGACAGAACGCAAGTATTGTTTAATTAGTATTTCATACTTGACAAGGTTATTTGAAATTTTCATACTACTTCATATTTGACTGAATTGTGTGTGGAGGTGACTTTTTACCAATGAGGACACTTTTTGATGCCTATCATAAGGAATTTGAATCTCATTAGCATTCAATCCTGGACATATCTGAAGTTGACTCACTAGACTTGCTTTCTGCATAATTAACACCAAACCATTGATACTGTTTGGATAATTACTAGCAACAAAACACATAATCATAATGTGATCTTAAAAAAAATATGTCAGGTGAGGCATGCTCAAAAACAAAAATTATCTAAGAAATTTCAGCTGTAAAAATTACAGGAAGAGTATCACTAAATTGTGTAAGTTTATCTCTGGGTAACTGACAACACATTGTTATCTTTCAATAGCTGTCTTTCTTCACATGCCTGGTATTATCTTTATACACATTGTTACATGTACCATACCTTATATTTTTGTCAACTCAGTCTATGTAATTAGTTAATTTATACTTGCCTTCATTGTATTTGACTTTTGATCCTGGCCTTAATGTTAATGTTAACTTTATTTTTACTATGAGGGAGCTGAATGCCTATAAGCCTCATGGTTTCTTTTTGGGCTTCCTCGCCACTTTTATTTGCTTTTGTTTAACTGTCTTGTTTTATCGTTATTTTTATTTTGTGGTAAAAAAGAAATAAATAAAGATGGATTTCTCATTGAATTTTACACTGGACTTACCGGTACACAATACACTGGCAGCTTAAAAATGCCTTAAACCCATACTGACAATTATTCTAACCAAAGTCTGCTACCATATTGATGATAAAAACTGTTAAACCCAAAATCGGATTTCTCATCTACAAATCAACAAAAATAGGGCGGAAGGGAGGTAGCAATTTCGGGAAAAAAAATTGCACAACAGAAACTCTTTGTAAACAAATTGTGCATGAGCTTAAGTTCTACTATCATTATTTTACATAAGTCATTGTCCACCAAAAAATATCATGCACAACCTAAAGGTGAGAAAAAAATCCTGCCTTAGAGGTTTGCCCAACTCCAACTCCCCCCCCCCTCCCCAGAAAATAATGGTGCACCCCTAAAGACCAAAATGTAAGGGTTGTATTACCGATCTGTTACAGTCAATGACATGTCCCATTTAAAACCCAAAATGTCTATGATATTAATGAGTATATTAATTTTTGTAAAGAGTTTGGTCTGTTTATTTTGTTTGTTTTATTAGCTATCTTTTACAGTCAATGACATGTCCCATTTAAAACCTAGCACTGAGGAAGGCTAGGCCCAAAACGTCTACGACATTAATGAGTATATTTTGTAAAGAGTCTGGTTTGTTTACTTTGTCACCAAATTATTCCTGTATACATCATGTCTATAACTTTTGAATTGTTTACACTGTGCTACACAGCCAAGGATCTTCATCTACATTAACTAAGCTACATTAATTAAGACATCACACCAACTAAATTATAAAAAATGATTATCAAATTATAAAAAAATTACTAAAATAAATAAACTCGGATAAAACATTAATAAAAATTATATGACATATATAAACATTTTGCCAATAAAAAGTAAAATTAAAAACTTTAAGGTAATAGCTGTTAACTGCTGTTTACCTTTTACCTTAGGCTAGGTTGTTAACAGCTTTTTACCTTTAAGTTTATATTTTAAAAATATATGAATTAAAAAGAGTATGATAAAAATATATAGTGTAAAAGTATACTGATATCTATTCTAAGACTATCTGTTTTGACAGTGGGAAAAAACTGGTGTCTGCCACCTACATTTCCCTGATTTTTTTTGTAGTTTTCTGGGAAATTTACAAATTAAAGCATGAAATACTTGAAATCATGAATATTCTGATCAATAATCAGACCTATTTTAGGTTGTTGTAGGACAAGAGATGGCTTTCGCTCAACTCAGGTTCAGCCCAGTCAAAATGTGCCGGCAACCGGCCATTTGGCAGCCTACAACGAAATATCTGCCGCTTACTCCACACTTGTCAGACTTGTATTCAGGATAAGGCCCTTGCAGCTTCGGCCTCTGCTGCCTATTACTTTTGCCAGATTGCCTACTACTCAAAAACATTTTGACTGGGCTGCAGGTTGGTATCTTTATGATGTGTCTTACCTCCTCGCTGTGTTTGTGATAAGCAACAGAACGTGCTAACAAACAACTCCGTTGAGTTATGTTCATATCAAATGACTTCCACTCGCGACTGACAGCCTGTGCTAGAGCTTCAATTCGGTCAGATTCATAATGCACAGCCTCGCTAAGTTTATCTGCCACTTCTAGCACACGGCTGATGTTGGTGTAAACACTCTGAAACCAAAACCAAAATGTTACTAATGACATGGCAAAGGAGCACTTCTGAAAAAAATATTACCTAACACAACTGTGTACATCTATATCCCAAGAGAATATGCTGTTGTAACATGGTGAGAATCACCTGGTGATTTTTTTATACAGGAAGTCAATTGTCTGATCATAAAATTATCAGTACGATTAATATGTTGATAACCTCTCTGAAGGCTTTGAAACTTTCATACACAAACATATGTGCAACCTCTCTGTAGACAACTATATTTTCATTTCCTGAATCTAATTTAGGTTTCCTTAGGATAAGGAATGGCAAAACCAAGAATTAACTAAAAGCTTTCTCTAGAATCAAGAACACTGTGGATCGGCATCTAATCTGATCCATCGTACTTAGATGTTCCATATTCCATAGAGGATGAATAGAAGTAAAAAATAATATACATTTTTCAAGACAACTATGACCAATATCTGCATCGATTGTTTTGTTATTGTCTGCAGAACTTGTAAACAGTGACATCTCCTTTCTAAATTTAAGGCATTTAAAATCTAAAAATAGCCTTAAGCACCAAAGCAAAAAAGGATGCAAATAATCCACATCTGTATGTTATCCGCACATTTATCAATTTCCTGACGCCTAATCAATTAACGTTATACAAGGCATGAAACAAAATTTGTCAAAGGGTGTCAAGATTGATCAATTATCACAGTTAAATATTTGCCCTGACTTAAAATGTGTGCACTTTTCAAATCAATAAAATTGCCCTAACACATCATGGTATTATTTTACTGAAGAGGGAATTCATTGTGGCCACTTAACTCTGCAGCTGTATGCTAATAATAATCATAGTAATGTTAAAGGCTTCTCTGCAAGTCTTAAAATACTTTTCTCATGCGATATGGAATCCCCTTGGGGAGGCAACCATATAATGGCCAGTTTCCAACTATCACTTCTAAGATTTATCATCAATATCAACGACATTGTTAACATACATGTACAGTGTAAAGCAAAAATTTATCAGTAAATCTGCTGATGTGTATTAAAACTTATGAAAAAGAACAATATGTTTATCATTTCTTGTCTAAAAGGACAAGCTGGGAACATTTTTCAAACATAAAAAAGAGATTGGATGTGTCTCAATAGCAAATCGCAAACTTATCCCTATGTAAAAACCTCTCCCTTTGCTTGGCTGATACACTAACTTTGTCACTGGTAAACAGCACAAAAGGCATTCTGGATCACTTTCATTAGTTACATTGTAGAGTGATTAGCACTTATTTTCTCCCTACAATACCCATACATTGTCAGGCAGACAGGTGAAGAGAATACAGGAATTCATCATGTAAGATGTATTTTCCTGATGTAATACAAAATTCTCAGTTAGTAAGGACACTTCATAATTTTAGCTATTAATGTGAAAGAGATACTACAACTTAATGTGATGTCCAAAAATTTCAAGCTACACTGTGGGTTCATGCAAGATGTTTGCTTGACATGTTAAGGACTCAGCTGCAACAGAAATAATTGTATTTTGAATTTTCAAACGTGATGTTTATTTTCCAGCAAATTGATTTGTGCAGAATGGAGAACAATACATATTTCAGGTCCCCACAGGAGATTTTCTTTTCAGTCAATACCACATGCAGTTGTTTCATCTACAATCTCTCTTAGTATTAATTAGTGATCACAAAACAAGCCTGCATTACCCCTAACCCATTTGTCTTTATCGCACTGAGAATGCATGATTGTGTGTACATCAGCTAATTGACACTTTAACTGTCCCAGAATTAGGCTTTCTGCCAATTAATTTGAATATGTGAATAAGAATCTCTGTGTGTTATCACAAGAAACGCTATTGAGTAGTACTTTCATGTGGTACTGTTTATTATGTTGTATATTAAGGTGGTTTCACCTTTTACATCTGTGGGTGAAATCTTAGTGCGTGACCATTCAAATGAAAGCCATTGAACAGTTCTTTCATGTGGTACTGTCTATTATGTTTTACAAGGCACTAGTGTTAGGTTTTAAGTCTCTGTGACAAAACCCTAGCTTGTTACCATTCAAATGACTGATGTTTCAGTGTTTTGGTAAATTTAAACATTTTTTCCCAATTTTGATTTTTGGCACTCTTGGCAAAATCGTTTTTACTCTTGTATTCCTAATAACAGTAATTTTGTTTCCATTTGACAAAAGCTCTTGAAGTAATACATGCCAATAATGTAGGACTTGCCGATAATGTAGGACTCGGGCCTTATGCAGCAGTAAACAATTCATTTCGTATCCAAGGTTAGAGGTAAATATATTTGGTCACAATACAGCTGATCACAAAACAATAGAGAAAATTCTTGCTTACTGGTTAGGGAATAATCTTCTTAATAAAACTATCTTTGAATAAAACTACTCTTTGAATAATCAAGGCCAGAAAACTACAAATACAATGTAGAAACTGCTTTCACCTTATTTGTATCATTGCATGGAGAACATGTATACCCAGTTTGAAAAATATGCAAATAAAATTAATATCGACAAGGAATCTTACCAACAGTTATGCTCAAGAGGCTGAATATTATTTTGTTCCAAAGAAGTTTTACATCAGTAATTTGTAATCCCGAAGAAAATAATTCCTTGTATAAGCAATTAAAATTTGTTTGCAAGGGTCGACAGGACAAAAGAAGTTAGCAGTAATAAACTTGAATCCACCTGTAAAATTGAGAATATACTGTCTGATATATATGGTAATATCCTCACTATGAAAATATAAGAACACTGACTAAAAGCTACAAAACAAACAAGGACAGTTTTGCTCTTTCCCTAAGAACACATTTCTAACTTAAGTTAATTTTTTTGCCAACAAAATCAGAAGTACAAGAAGGTAAGAAGAAAACGAATAATACAAACGTCTGGACTTGGCAGACTCCTTACAGACAGGTAAATAAAATTAAATTTTCCTGGAAGATGGAAAAGATAACTTCAAATGAAACTCACCTAATGTTTCCCTTCTGTCTGGCTAGAAAATTATTGGCAATATCTAAAGGTCAGTCATAAAAACTCTTCACCAGTTTATAAGCTAAACAACATAGGACTTGTCAGCCACAATTTAAGTTCGTTATCATTGCATGACAGACCTCTAAATATTAGTATTCATAAAACCAAGGGAAACTTGCAGAACAAATCATGCCCTGGCCAGCTGAGAGGGCTAGACAATGAATTACTATTATTTACAGCTGGGTAACAAAAGCAGTGTTAAAAAAACAATATCGCAAACCTCGAGGTAATGAAAATGCAGTGACATTCTTGTGTAAATTAAAATATGTTATTATCTCTAGAAAAAGGATGAATTTTCATTGTCATTTAGCTGGTGGTTGAATTTATTTACCTTTCAAAAAGTGTCCTTCAATTTGCTTTGACTCAAAGGAAAAGAAATTAATAAACAAATGCTTTCTTTCAATCTTGGGTAACACTGTCTCAGTGAATAAAATGATTTGACGTATAGTTTTTTGGGAATACATTTATGATTCCACACAATAATATATATTTTAAAACTTAAGCAAACATATGTAAATCATTTTCAGATTAAAATATAGCCAAGAATAATCATTTTCGACTGCTGAAAATGCTTTGAACAATTTTTGAACAAATAATGGAACAAAATACTGTGATAATGGCCTGCTGCAGCCATGAGCATGAAATGTCAGGCACTTGTTACCTATGAAAGTCAGGTGCATAGTGCTTGAATCAGTGTCAGTAAATGGAAAAATATTATTCTCTCTGTTGCTCAGTGTAATATTTTTTGAATCACAAACTTGCCTTTCAAGTCTTTATCAAAAACTTAACATATTGATTCTTCTTTGAAAATCGCATACATGTACGGGAAGAAAAGTTTGACCATGATAATAATAAAACTTGGTTGAGAAGAAGGCGCAGATAATTATGCATGCGCACAGCTGAACATATTCGCAAGTCACAAAATAAAAATTCACTATTTTTTTACAGGAGTGCAGTTACCTTGGAAAAAAAACACTACAAACTGTTACAGGTATTAATAGTTAATGGTTATAATTCAGTTGAAAAACGTAACGTAATTACTTGATTACACCAGGTCCCTTAGATAAAACCTTGACAAAAAAACACATTTTATAAATTCAGGTTAATTCAAATTGAACACGATGCAATTCAAAAAGGGTATTCTATAAACAAATTTCTTGAACTTATCAATAGAAAATTTCATTGCTTTCATACCACTAAATAAACAAAATTTCATAGTGTTAATAACCTGTGAAAAGAGTGTTGACCTCATTTAATCATCAATTTAGCAAAATGTTAAAATGGCCTATGACTTCTTCTGGCACAGGTAGAATTTAGTCCCTGGGGATGCCAACCAAGATTATCAATTTTACTATCTCAACCCTTTAAAATTGGTGTTAAAAGCATAGATCAGCTGATTCAGCCACAAAAAATGTTCCTCAAAAATGCAAAAAAATGGCCAAAATGGGTGTTTTCCTTTGAATCCGCAAGATTTAGTGACCTGTGTGGGAGACCGTTCAAGATTTGGTCTGTATCTGGGAGACTCATAGATTATCCAGGAGAGTTTGCACAGATGAGAGAGTCCCTCAGAATTATGCGTCTTGCAGAAGCTTAGTCTAATTTCACAGGTTTTACCATTTCAAATTTCTCCACTCTTTTTCACAAAGAAAACAATATGCTGTGTTAGTGGCCTCAACATTAGTCTCAGCACCTTGCAAAGTCTCATATTCACCCTTCATTATACCTATATACTAGAATGGATCACTGTTTTCATCCCTAGGTAAATCTGTTTCATTGCAACACAGCCATCCTCTTTGTACTCTTAAAGAGTTACATGTACACAAACTCTTTTGCCTTCATGAAGAAACCCTTAGTTATTGTTTAATTTGTGAAAGGAGTGCTAAAGCCTGACAAAAGCTGCAAGAGATAAACCTTAAAAACGCCAATTACAACCAAGAAATTCAATATTAATGGTCAATCAGAGGTAAACCTATAATTGGTTAAGATACTGGAGATTTCTAGGTGATAAATTATGAAACAAGGGGTACATAATAATGATTTTTGGATGGAAGTATTCTATGTACTGGGGCAGGCATCACTACTGCTTTTCTCTGAAAAACTGCAGCTATTAAATCTCTATAGTGATCCACATCCAATTTCTCCCAAAAAGTGTATTGGCAAACAGAAAGGTAATGAGAATTTAACAACATCGTCAACCAACTTCTCAGAACTAACAGTTTAATGAAATGAGTGGTGACAGATTTCATGAACATTAACTCACAGCTTGATAATTCTTATTTTAAATATGGTATGCTTTTTTTACAGTAAAGATCAGCATTTTTCATAGTTAATAAATGTGATAAAATACATTTGTACATGGCTAGCACTGCACTGATGAAAATTTGATTAAATCCAAATTGAAATTTCCATTTCTCTTATAAGTTCTGTAACCTACAATTTAACAAAGACATGGAGAATTGCATGAACAGAATCAAAACATGTTGAAAAACATGAATGTCCAAACCCAAGGGGACATCTAAAATTTAAGCAAAACTTGATTCCCAATGTGTCTGCCCATGCGTTAGCTTAAGGGAATACAGGGGAACGATGAAAGACAGAAGTTACAAAGTGTAATAACCGCAGAGCAAATGAAATTCTACAATACTGCTGCTATTAATGATAATATATATTGTGATAAAAACATGATTCAATCATTCACTAAAATACCCATACTTAATTTTCATACAGCAAAGGCAGCCTCGTATGGGTAATTTTCTTCTCCCAAGCAGACAACAACTAAAAAATATTATAATTATATCAACTAAAGGTAAAACTCAATTTCATTTCTCAAAATACTCTTTACCCCTTTATTTTCAATTCTATACTTGTCAGGCTAAAGCAATAATTAAGAACCGACATATTCAAGTTTACTCATCTACATCACAATTCAGGTCCATCCCTGCTGACATAGTCTCTGTTGTTTCCCCGACGGTTCCTGTATTTGTTGAGTACTGCTTGACGAAAACAATCCATTATTTTGTGCTTCATAACAGGTACTAGATGTACACTTTTGAGCTTCTTGAAATCATGTCTTAGGTGTAAAATTGAGGGCCAAATCTCAATTTAAAAGCAACAAACCTAGTGGTTTTTGAAAATCGTACATGAAAATAGGATTCACATAGCATGTAAATATATATATGTATCTATACAGTATGTCAGCATGTGTGAAAGAATCTGAAGACAGCCAAAAAAAATCATAAAGTACACCTGTTCAAAGGCAAGCAAAATCATGATATGTATTGGCCTAAGCTAAGCAGAGTTGTTTTGATCATGCTGTGAGAGTAAGAACAGAGATCATGGAAATGCAAACATACACAGAATATGTACAGTGATTAATATAGAACTGCCACAGTTATAACTGAATCAAACCTGATAGAAATGGCAAGGATGTGAATATTATTTAGCAACAGAAATTATCTACTGTAGTAATACAGAAAGAGAGTTGTTAGTAAAGGCCACAGCTTAATACTGATTTCAAACTGATTCCAAGACCTGCAGTGGTTGCTTTTGCTGAAATATGTTCATGAATGTACAAGAAAGGTCAACATTTTAGTATCTAGTGTTCCAGGGGAAACTAAGATTATACAAGACAAACATTTTACAAAACAAGAAGAGGAAGATATGAATGTAACACAAAAGGATTTGACCTTCCATCTGCTTTTCAATGCCAAATATATTTAACATCAATGCTTACAGTTATCAATAACAAGAGAACCCCCAAGATAGGTAAAAAACACAGATAAAAACATACCTGACAACGAGAATCACTACATGATAGCGTAATCATTTGACAAAAAAATATTGTGGAATACTCATGCCTACTTTAAAAGGAAACCAGACAGTCTGCCTGTCTGTTTTTTTTTTGCTTAAAGATAAAATTCATTTCAAGGTTGAAGAATTTGATCAGTAGGCTAAATGACAGTGTTCCATTATAATCAATTAAGCCTTTCACTTCTCGACAGCCAATTAACCAAAAAACCAAACTCTGGTGTCATGTTTACACTGTATCACCAATTAAGTTTGCGTTCATTTGTATTGCTGAAAGTGTAATGTAAAGATGGCAATTTCATGGGCATATCGTCTTTCTAGTGAAGATCTTTATGTAGAAACATGTTTACAGTGGAACAATATATCTGTTTCTCCCACCATTGCCTGCAGAACATTGAGCAAACAGACTCTAGAGTAATTTAATAGATCTAGACAGCTGCTAGTTCATGATTAGTATTATGAATTTTCTGTATAAATTAGCATGAATTAATGCATAACATGTCCAAGGCAAGTCAGATACAACTTGGACTATGGCAAAAAATGCCTCAGATGAACTGTATTTACATCAAAAGAAATTAGGAGACAGGCATATATTAAACAGATAGATATTATTGCTATAACTTTGAGAATGTAGGACACTGAGATTGTAACACAACATAGTCAATTACAACATTGTTGCCTGCTGTTTTAGAATACATGTATATTAAGTGCATGAAAATTTGGGAATATATCTAGATAGGTCATATAGAATACTATGTTCTGACTTGAGCCAATTCATAAATAGAAATACTACAATATGTTTTTTTTAATACACTGTGCCTGTCATTACTCAAATATAACTCTAAAAAAAAACCCTCAAATATTATTCTGCCTACAGAATAAAGAAACTGGCATACAAAATAAAGAAACACTAAATTGGAAAATCTTCACTTTTTAAAGCTCAAAATTACATGCACAATATTATTTAATTGTACAAAACATTGTGCAATATATTGCAAAAAGCTGTAGGGGAAAAGTCTGTTTTGCAAATTTTGATTGAAGGAAAATACAAGAAGCATGTTACCTTTGGCTAGAAATAAATGGAAAATTTCCTCCCTGACAATACTGAAAATTGATTTTACATATTGAGTAAACAGACCTACCATATGATAATATTTTCTTCAATTCCTTCAGCCCAAGGGAAATTCAAGAAGATTATTCCATAAAGTGCATGGCGTCACTCAAATTAAACATGACCCACTGTATAGAAGGCACGTAAAACTTCTATCAGCATTGTTCTTATTTAAGATCTGATAAAGATTACAGAGTTGCCAATGGCAATAAACATTAAGACACAAACTGAAGATCCTGAATGACCGAAGTCATGCATTGTTATTCCAATGAGACGCTAGATTAATTTTAATTATTAACATCCTGAGAAGTGTCAGGAATTCTCATGATAAACCTGGCCACAAGGCTTGCAATTTGAAATTCAAATGAAAGGTTCTGGGGTTTTAGTGAAATGAAACATGATACAGCTGTTCATGAAAATAATAGGATTAAAATAAAGTTCTCTGCATGTTAACCTGATATCATGCAAACTCAACATAAAGTAAAGAGTTATACAGTGATAAATGTACTTTCATTTTGTCATCAAACAGAAGCTGTTTTCTTAGTAGCCAAATGTTATCATATGACACAGCAAATTTGCAAAAGTAATAAAATACATTTGAATTCAGGAAGCCAAAGCAATATAATGTCAAAAAGAAATTAAGACCAATTCACAATGACAGTTTCTGCTCTGAAGTATAAAATTGCATATTTACTTTTGATAATTTTTGCTTCTCATGGGAATGAAATTTATAAAAAAATAGAATTTATATACAATTTCACAAATATAAGCTTTCTCTTAGAAGCAAGACTTGGAAGCAAGACTTAAGATGACTTGTGTTCTTCACACTCTAAATAAATGTCTGAAAGCATGTCTCTGTTTGATTTCATTTATATTTTAACTTGTGCAAGGACTATCTCATTCAGTAAAAAAAGCTACATCACAAAAAATATTTAGTTTCACAAATGGATTGTACTATACTGTAAGAGAATACCATTTCAGTGGCTAAATCAAAAGATTAAGGTCTTGGTGATTAATTTAAATTTTATGATTTTTCATTATTTCACATTTTCAAAAGTAACGACAAAGTTTTGAAACGAGTGTTAACAACACTGCTAGAAATTCTGCATCTAAAAGCAAAATTACAAGAAACTTCGAAAACTATGAACTATGTGACATTCTTACTTTTGATGTAGCATGGACAAGAGTAAAAATAAAGCTATAAATTTCAGGGTTTTCAGTAGGTTTTTGAGTAGGAGGTTCCATCCAAAAAGTAGGCAGCTATTTCCATTTTATTTCTCCAATATCACGCTCAGAACTGACATACTAACATTCGGAGTAACCAGCGCAGTATTCAAAATAGCCAGTGAAATGAGCCAGTTGCCGGCTTATTTTGACAACCATGAAATTTAAACATGCACCTCTGTGAATTACTACAAAATGTTTTAATCATTAGAAGAGAGTATCATTGAACTAAATTTCATATCCAATAAAAACTGGGAGTTTAATTTTCTTATAGCACTAGGTAATACCACTATTTTAAAATAATTAAGGCTGAAAAAATTAAAATTGGCCACATTCAACTATTAATTTTGAAAGGTTCCTTTTACAGTTAAACAATGCAAGTTATTAACTCTTTGCACTGCAAATCGTGTTTCACTAAATTAAAAAGTCCACTTTGTTATGAAAATATGAATGTACGCTAGACTGCAAAGAAAACTATATTCAGAGCTTACATTATGAATGACTTAAAAATTACTATAAATTAATTTAAGAAATTATATCTAGAATCTGGTGCATTTTACAAGCATGGAAGAAAGTTACAAGAAAGTCAAGTAAAATGTACAACTGTACTGTGGGTTGAATGATGAAAAAGAAAGATGTATTTACCATAGAAGGTTTCACAGTCGCGGACGTCATCTTGGTAGTGGGGCAAACGCGGCAAAATTTACAGTGAACGAATGGGAAAAATCGTGATTTTGATGCTCAATAACTCAAGGAAGTTTGACATTCTACAGTTTCTAAGAATTACAAACTAAAAATGCTAGTTAAAAGAGGTAACCGATCAAATTTGAGAATTGTACTCTTGCAAAGAAAGCCGCATATTTAAATTCTCATTTCTCATATATTTGTCTGTACAATGGAGTCGCTATTTGCGGGAAAATTTAGAACCATTTGTATGAAAAACTAAAAAGAGGATTTCTCGCTTCTCAGATGCTCTTCAGTTTTAATTGGTTAACTCTTTTAGCTAATATCTTTAGTTTGCAATTCACAGAAATTTCAGAATATCAACCTTCCTTGAGTTATCGAGCATCAAAATCACGATTTTTCCCATACATTCACTGTAAATTTTGCCGTGTTTGCCCCACTACCAAGAGGACGTCCACGACCGTGAAACCTTCTATTGCAAACCAAGTCAATTACTGTAAGTGGATGAAAAGGAAGCCAACAAGAAAGGTACAAAAAATATCAAGATTGATTGATTGATCCTTCTAAAACTTATCAAAAATGCTAGTGCATGGCCAGTTAGCTACAATAAGAAGATGCTACTGCACCTGTGTATTTTAATTTTTTTTCTTTCCTTACTTTCGGCAAGAGAATTGACCTTCCCCTCATGGCATCAGATCTCAGTGAAGCATTTGCAGTGTATTTTCAGGGTATGGATTTCAATCCTGTTACACCTACCTGGTGAAGTCTGTACTTGTAACAAAATGGCTCACACTACCATAGTTTCCTTATCCCAGCATCAAGTAACTAATCAATTAGATACTTCTCCTGAGTGGATCACTAATCTATCACAAGACCTTGCCAATATTCCTGTGTGCAGCAAGGTGCTGTAAGGGTCCTAAACATGCATTACCCAAGAACAAAACAAGGTGAACCCCACAAGAACTCAAATATGCATTAATAAATCCAGAGTACAACATTGTCATGTTTAAGCTGCTGGGCCACCTGCAAATCCCATCAAAGCCTTGACACTTTTAGTGGATTTTCGCTAGGGCTTATATATACACAAACAGGTTACTTTAACTGATCCATTCCACCACAAAACGAACATGAGTACCATGTACAAGTCAGTTAAAGCTATTTCAAAGAAACACATTTCTAAAACTGAACCATTCTGTATTATTTTAAGATCAAAGAAACCAGCAACAAACTTCTACTTCTAGATGAAAAATAATTATTAACCAGTAAAAAACATTTAATATAGCCCTGTAAACTGAAACATCTTTCAACCTTGTCCTACTTAATGTACATGTACATGTAAGTCATATTTTTAAAAAATAACCTTTCACATAATGCTGCAATCCGATGATGTATTGGCAATATCATGCTATTTTTGACACTAAAGCAACAGGTACCAGAAATCGAAGAAATACAGCACTTGAAACTGCATGCAATTAAACTTTAATACCATGCTTAAATACAGCTGTGTATGTTCCTTAAATACAAATGAAACAGATACAAGAATGCAATCAAAATCTTGCAAACTAATCGGTATTAAACAATTTATTCACTTCAAGTTCCAAACAAGGAAAAACCGTTCAAGTCAAGTTCAACAATATCGCATTTCCTGAAGTCCAGATATGCAGTATTGTATCTGCACAGAAAAAAAAATTGCCTAATTTATAGCTGTGTTTTACATCTGCACTTAGACAAGAAGCTAGCTAGGTCAAAAGGTAACATTATACAGCAAAGGCCTTCTAAAGTTGTTCTACATTTGCAAGTAATTATTGCATTAATTTTAATGGTGAAAAGAGCCCTGAAAATTGTGTTTGAATATAATCAAGTGTTAAGGTTTGATATTATATCAAGGGTGTGTCAAGCTACGTCATGCAATTCAAAACATTAAGCATTTGTTATTCTAATGGCATGATTTTGACCAATCATACAAAGTTAAATTCAAAATGCTTTGTCTATCTTACTAACACAGGAAATAAACACAGTGAATTTTCAATCACAAAACATAACAAAATTGCACTAGAGTGCAAAAACAATATTATAGCAATATTTTCACAAAAATGAAGAAACAATATTATATATGTATTGAGTGGTACATACTCAATGCAATATCAGAAATTCAGTTCAAATGCATAAAGAAAGGTGTATAAAAAATTCCAGTCGGAATAAACTTCTAAGACAGGCAAAAACAACCTTGAAATTTGTGTCTTTAACTAAAACATAATAAGATAACATGAGAGATAATCATGGATTCCTTATATTATTTATATGTAATTAAATACACATACTCAAAAAAACATAAGATTTGGAAATTTCAAGAGCCAGCCCACAAAGTAGTTTCAATCTAAACAAGCCTGAAAAATAGCATTTTAAGGTCTCTTATGCTAAATAATGGATGACTCTTTCTAAGATGGAGATCTGTACATCCAGACAAGCTCTTAAAAACTACAAGTGCTGAATATCCTTTTGGCATTTTTTGAACACAAAGTTCAACAATGTTTCATTGAAATATAATTATTTTTCAAGTTGATCGCTGGAAATTGAATTCACTTACCATGCAACTGCTTTGAAAATTTTGATGTTCATCCTCAAGTTCTTCTGCTGAGGTCGTATCATTTCCAATTTCCGTGTAATTGAGCAAAAACTCCTGCCGATTCTCCCTTATCCATAACAGCATCTGCAACAAAAATTGGCAGACAAAACCAACACTGAGAGAGAGATATTGGATCTAACCTCAAAAATGATTTGTTCACATTGACAGTTTCAATATAAAAGTTGACGAACCCTAACCAATCTTATATATCCACTTCTCATGATAATATTTCAATTTAGATCACACTTACATGCATGATAGCTGAACCATTTTGCTATGTTATATAGAGATGCATGCACTGACAACTAAATTATAACATGATCGAGAAATAAAAAGAGATATTTTTCCCAGACAATATCAGCTGGCTTTTTTTACACGCGAGTAATTTTAAAATGCACCAAGAAATGTCCTCATGGATGTCAAACAGGATTATATTGATCAGATTCAAATACAAACCTATCCTGTCCAAAAATGTTATGAGCACAGGTGTTGACAATTTTTTGCACCAATGGGAAGCCAAACATTGAAATAAAATTTACATTTCCCTGTCAATGACAAAGCAAGCAGAATTACCCATGACAGGGCTTTTTTCAGTAGACATAATTCCTTACCACACCTGAACTGCTTCCCATCAAGGAAATTAAATTTGATGTCAGTACTACATGAATATTATTGCACAGCTCTTTGAATCTCTAGTCTAAACAAACAGCAAATAATAAAATCTAACTAGCAAAAGAAAAATGTATTGCTTATTTTATTCTTAGGTAAAGTAGAGTTTATAAAAGGTTGGAATGATACTTCAGTTTAAACAAGATGTGTCTCCCACATTTTCATGGAACTTTTGCATAAAATTTTTAATTAATCCCAACACTTGTCAACAAAATTACATTGACTACACAGACATGGCCTTAAATAACTGTGATTTGTAAAAGAAGGAAAAAAGCTTGGTTTTAAGCCAGCATTTCTTTGGAAAATATTTGGTGCCAATAACAATCACATAACCTCAAAGTGTGTCTCATGCAGAGATGAAAATTAAACTGCAGCATCGATGCACAAAATTCTCCACTTTTCAAGCTTCTTTTTGCACAACACCTCCAGTGACAGAAAGCACCTGTTAAGTTTGCACTTCTAACTTAATCTTCTTCTTCTTCTTAATCTTTAGGTTGGTTTAGCATTAGCCACCCTCTGATCTCTCAAGTTTAACCTTCGTGTAAGAATAATTAAATGTAAGTTAACAAGAATTCCCTGTGTTTGAAGGCCTACTAACCAAATGGTTGCTGTTATACACTTCTGCTACAATGGAGCAACGATTCCTTGATTTCCTAACCCTCTTCAGGGTAAAATCACCGTAAATAATCCCTGTCGTTCGGGTTAGCAGACTGCTTGTCTGATCTCAGACTTGGGCCAATAAATTTTTAATGAACTCTGTCTGTTTTCAAAAAATTGCAAATTTCTAGCTTTGTGTACAATCTCTCTCTTTTGATTGATTTTAATAAACGGCCCAGTCAAAGGAAAAAAAGCCTATTCTGACAGCTTTAATAATAATGTCCTGGGGTTTGAGGAAAAAGAGGAAATTATCTGCTTTATTGAAGCCATTCAAGAAGAAGGTAATAAAAACGTTGGCCTCACAAAACATGAATTAAAATCATTGTGATGGTAAAACCAAAACAGATTTCTGAAGCAATCTTCTTATCTTCCAGTTTTAATCAAGCAAGACCCACAGGAATCACAAATAAAAGAGATTGACAAACTCAATAACTTAGCCACAATCTATCTTTTCTTACTTTAATTCAAAAACTCAAAACATGGCATTTTACTTGGGACAAACAAAATACAAATTGTGACCAAACGAAATGATCCCTTTTGAAGTTTCATTGTCTACTTGTAACTATTCTAGTGATATTTAAAGCTAGAATGCCGATGTGCCACCGTTTTTTACAAAAGCTTTGAACCATCCTGTGGATTAGCAGTTACAAAAGGATAACCCCAAGATAATACACTATGCTAATTCATTTGTCAAAAAACAAAAGCATGCAGCATCTGTTTCAGGATTTACTAATTTTGACAACTAAAGCACCCCTGCTTAGAGATAAAAACATGCTAAAAGTAAAATAAACCGTGGGATTCACGTTAATTATCCAGTGAATTTTTTGGAACGCCAGAAAAACCAGTAAATGTCAATTTTGTACTTTTTCTGAGGGCCATTGATGCAAGAGATTTGATTTAGATCTTTGTGTAATCAGCAAAATTCAGATTTGTAACACCAAAGGTCAGTTTGTATAAACTGTTTTAATGTGTGGTCGAACAATTTTCTACAACAGAGCAAATTTCTGTGATATAACACAATGATTAAAAAAACTTTAATTTACAAAGCAATAGGTGCTTTAACACTAAAAGGTTTTCGTTTACCAGTAAAATTAACTCCCCAACAGGAAGCCATGGAGATTTGCATACAGTATGTATATTTAAGATACAATAATAAATTTTTAAGCATATACTATGTTCCATTTTAGTGAAAAGGGTAGTTTATTAGGAAGAGTTTATTCCAAGGTTTTTTAATTTCAATACATAACATGTATAAATGAGAAAGCCATAAGAAGCTCAAAAAAAGAAACGGTATATCACAACAAAGGTGGCGTTTTAATGTTTGGTGCTAGAATACACTGGCTGCAGGCAAAAAACCTTATCGCACACTAATATTTCCCTCGCAAACAATAAATTACAGACGCAGGCCTCAGGCAATTTTTTCACATACACATATATACAGCTATGTTACTGTTGAATATCAAGTGCTGGTAAATTGTAAACAAAAAGAAAAAACAAAGACCATGGGTATCTTCTGTTGCCATCAAAAACAAGCCCAGCACAAACTTAAAATACATGCAAGCGAGCTAATACAGTATATTGCAAGGCAGAGTGAGCAGTGGTTTATCTACAGTGTTTTTGTCTGTACAAGACTACAACTCACATTCACAATTTTACGAGCTTAAGTTGATTACAAATTTTCAAGTGTTGAAAAATTTGTGTATCATATATTATATAAACACACAATTCCAAATAGAACATAAAGTGAAAGTTGCACTGTTTCTTAATTTATCGATCATTTGACTTATTCCACTACAAAGCTTTCTTTTCATTTTCAAAGATTTCTAAGACCTCAAAATCAATCTGACTACAGTGTCACAGATTCGTACATGTATGTAATGTAAAAAAAATTTTGGGAAGAAGTTGCAGACATCCATGGAAAGTAAATTAAATGTCCACACTTACGTCCTCTCAAGAGCAACAAGATCCAGTAGCAACACAAATGTAACTCTATTTGCTCCCAAAAATGTAAAACAACTACATACCAGAGGTCTTTTTCATTCGCACACTGAGAATATGGAATGCTCTAGCTAATGACATTGGTCTTTCTGTAACTATTTCTCTCAGCTTATTCAAGGCACACCTACTCACCTACTATAAGCAATCATTATGCCAGTCATATGACCCTGAATCAAAGATCCTTGCTCATTCAAGTCTATCTGTACAAGTTGCAACAAAGCCTGTAATCTGATAAGGAACATTGACTGCTGCTACTAAACTACACATTAACTTTTACTGTAATTTTTATTTCGATTTCATGTGTTCCGGGCCCACAGTAATTGGCGCAAGCTAATGCGGAGTCCCTTCCTGTATTGTGTCATTTATATTTTTCTTTTCTGTGTGGTGTGTTTGTGTGTTCATTTAATACTAAGTTGGCGATGCTAATAAAATAAAATAAAATAAAATAAAATATAGTATATAAAGAGAAGCCAGTTCACAATTTAGAGACTTGAGCATTTCATTATCTTAATAAGAAACAAAATAGTTCTCATATCTTGGCTCCCTATCACAAAAAACACAGCCCTCAAATCTTAGGTTGCACATGACCTGCACATACAGCCAATTACTGGAGTAATCACAGATTTAAGAAGCTGTTTAAGATTTTAACTTCCAGGAGTGCTAAATTTAACAAAGACAACCTAATGAGAAAGTCTGGCTCTAAAGCATTCATTAGAATGGCCACATGCAATCAAACACTGCTTTAATAGCTGCTGAGATTTTTACTTCTAGGAGTGTGAAATTCAATAAAGACAACCTACTGTCCTGCTCAATTCAGACAGTAGCTTTCATTGAAATGGCCCGATTGACTTGGATTTCCTCCAGAGACTAAAAAGCTGGAGCCACCTTGTACCTCCAATAGCCTATTCTGTAATTAACAGTACCATATGAAGGAAATGCAGGGTGGTGGTTGCACACTTGGGTTTCATACATCAAAGTACTACTCAACACCTTTCATTTGAATGGTTACACACTAGGGTTTCATCCACAGACTTAAAAAGTTAGAACCACCTTGTACAGCATAATTAACAGCACCACATGAAAAGACTGCTCAATAGCTTTAATTTCAATGGTCACACACTAGGGTTTCATCCACAGACTTAAAAAGTTAGAACCACCTTGTACAGCATACTAAACAGTACTACATGAAAGTACTGCTCAATAAAGTTCATTTGAATGATCACAAATTGGGTTTTATCGACACACTTGAAAGGTAGAGGACTGATTTCAATAAACATGAAAGTTGAATTGAAAGGGTTCGGCGAGGTCAAACATACAGTAACAATGTTCATTGGTGGAAAACATCATCTCAGTGAAAACTTTAATCAGCATAGTTAAAATGAGGAGGATCTGGGTATTTAAATTTGAATTTTTGACTGAGTTACAAAAAACACTGTGTTGGAATATACATGTAAAACAGTTAGTTGTAATTTTCTTGACACCAATTTAAAATGACATCTTACTTTCAATATTTACAGTATCTCCCTACTGATCAGTCAGCATACATACATGTACATATGCTGTAGATAAAATTTTTGTGTACAGTGTATCCCAACTTGTAAATAATTAATTATAGTAAAAACCCTCACCAAGATTCCAGAAGTAAATATCCTACGCCAACAAAATCCTTAAGTGTTCCGAAAGAAAAGCCAGCAAAAGTTTGAGGAAGTTTTATATTGCTGTGGTGTTTGATTGTAAACCAATAATTATTTTGTCAACAAGACTTTTCAAACAGATGTTTTGAGCCAGTTGATGACAAAAACAAATTGAAAGGTATACAAACAAAAGAAGGTAAAATGAAGCCAGTAACTCGATTGTACTAAACTTCAATCAAAGTGGCAGAAAAATCAGTTTGCAAAGTAACCAGTGAAATTTGATATGCCATAAATTGGTTCCTACTGAAGAGCTGATACAATACAATTTATTGCAACTTTGTGCAGCATGTAATGGCTTCCTGTGGAGATTTCCTTATAATATCCACTGACTTCAATATAAATTAGCATACTCATACCCAAGTGAAGTCAAGTTTGTATATTATAAATGTAACAGACATTTTTCCTCTTTACCTTTTCTGCATCTTGTTGAAACACACGATATTGAAAACACTGATCCAGTTTTAACTTCCGCAGATTCCATAATTCTCGCAACTTTTGTCGTTTTGAGTGCAGCCCTTCCACTAACTCACTGATCTGAAGTTCTCCTTTCTTAGCATCTTCTTCTGTTAAACTATCACCATCGTCTCCATAGCTTGGATTTTTTATGGTGTTGCGGAGTTTCTCACCCTCCTCTTGCAAGACTTCCACAGGAGCTTTGATAATCCATTTCTTCACATGCTGATTGTGTTTAATTTGATCTTTGAGACCCTCAAGCGTATCTGCAAAATCTTCTCTGGCTAATCCATCTTGTATTTCCTCTAACTTGGCTAGTAGCGAGGAGGCTTCATACAGAAATTTTTCCAGTGCCTGTAAAAGGAATAGTGATATCTTATACATGTTGTCAAAGCTCCTTAAGAAACTAGTATCACATTCTCGAGGCATGACTTTATTTCTTTACAACCCAAATAGAACTACTGCTAGTATTTCAATCATATTGATATATATACTTGAAACATTTGTTTTGTCACCAGTACTCCGTCATGTTTTAATCATAATTGCTGGTTTGAGTAATCTCATTTCATGAAGATAAAATCTTATGCTACTTTCCCAATGGGTAAACAAAGGCTTTAAACAGCTGTTAACACAAAAAACTATCTTATCATAATTTAAAACAATTATTTTAATTTAATTTGAATTCATCTTAGCTGTACTTGAGTTTCTTTTGTGTATCAATCAGCTGTACACTAATTTTCTTTAAATGTAAAAAAGAAAAGAGATTGAATTAAAATTGTGTTTCACATAAACCAATAAACTTTTCACTTCACTTGACAAGTGCATCACTATAAAACTTGTTATGGTACCAGCAATACCAAAAAATTACAATATCTAATATGTTATCTTACAATGATTGCATTTATCATTTTAAGCTTTGGGTATCAACAGGTGGTATTGATCTCGGGTCAGACATCAAATTTATCTACCTTAATATCTGTCTAGAGACTAAAATCTTTCCATACATTTACATGTACCGATAAGTTAAAAACATACCCAGATACATTTTAAAGTTATGTTCTGATGCAGGAAGAAATTGATAAATTTTACTTCTGCATTTTAATTTACACATATTTAAAAGCATTTTAAGAACTTGCATGTGTATCTGTTCATTAAAAGTTTTTCAATTACCCTTAATTTTATCTTAGTTTGTCACAGGCGAGTATCACTAGTTACTGTGTTCGGTGGCTGATGAAGGGAGGGGGGGGGGGGGTGTTTATTGAAGAGGGAACACTTATAAGGAAGTGTTTTTCCTGCCGCCTGAACTTGCGAAAGAGGCAGGTCTCTCACACTGAATGGGGGACCTGGGTACAAGTCAGGTTGTCAGTTTCATGCCATGTCATGCCTTGTCAATAACTTGCTGTTGCATTGTTGTGTGACAGACAAACAGCATTCAGCGTGTGAGAACAGGGTGTTTATTTCTTTTTGAACATAGACATCTGAAAAGTGCACAGGGATGGTATTCGCTGGCGAACTGGGAAGACAAAAAAGCAGCATATGCTTTGAGTCAAGAACTGTAGGAAGAACAGCTCTGATACTCAGGAGACTAATTTTTTTTCATACTACATTTATCTAATTAGTGTGTTAACTTTCACATCAGTGTATTACAGTAAATGTAACCTTGAGTTGACTATGGGTACAGGCTAGCCTTATTAGAAGGAGGTGCTTATTGGAATAGAGGCGCTTGTTGGAAAAAAAAGAAACCAGCACCAGATGGGGAGCGATAACTACAAAAGAAGTGCCTAAATCAAACCATTAATAACAGTATATAAATGTACTCCAGAAAACAGAGGAAACCCAGGTGGGTGGGTGGGGCTCTTGGGTCAATTTTTGCTGGGCGTGTACATGTGCTGCTGGTCTCTCAGAACTCCTACCCCACTTCAGTCTATTCTGTGGCCAATTACAGACTCCATCTTAGTCACTTTTGGGCAAATATGTAATTTTTGCAATCCCAACTTAGTCACTTTCTCTTTATAAATGTACAGCTGTATGTGCTTTACATTGAATAAAGAACACTTTACTTTTCACCTAGAGTACAAACATTCTGGTACGTTTGCTAACCGTAAATATAACCGTAGATTTGAAGACCAAGTGTACAAAATAATATTAAGTCCTCTAGAGAGTCTCTTGACCTACCATACGCATATTGATCCACTTAGAATGGTCATACTTAAAAGAACCACCCAGATCTGAAGTCAGTTGGTCAAGGTCAATAAACTTCGACAGACCATCCAGGGATGTGAGTGCTGTCTGTAACAAAATGATAAACAAATATTAACAATTTGTTATCATCATCATCATCATCATCATCATCGTTATCAATGCACTGAAAAATATTGAAAGTAAAATAATCAATAGTATGCCCAACGAATTGTCTACATTTTACATGCTTGATTTAAAAGGCACATGGATGAGTATAAGACATGGTTTTGTCACTTTACTGGCCAGTACAGTTATATATCCAACTTTATATGTTAACCTCATTTTTACAATTTTTGGTCAATCCTGAGATACATGTACCTTGACTGAACATTAACCCATTTAATACAGACACATTATTACATAACACAGACACAAAGTTCATAAAAGTGAAGTTTGACTGAATATTTCAAGTGGCAACTATTGTTATTTTGATTGTGTCAATTGAAAACAGTTTCATCAACCACTTCAAATCTCAATTTTGAATAAATGGAAAGCTACATCTTTCGGCATTTTTTTGGCAAAAAATCTGTATCTATAGAAACTAAAACCAATTCAACAAGGTGGAACTACAAGAAGATGATGCTACACACACCATACGAAACTCCATGTAGGAACATATATAATCATAGATGACAAGTGGTGTACTCACTCTTACAAGCATAATATACATATCCAAAAAGATAATAATTAAAAATGTTTTTCTAAGAATACTGAGGATAAAATAAGTAGAATGTCAGACCTGTAGGATGATCCAATATGCATGCAAAGCACATGACACACATCAATAAAATATATCATGGCATGTCTTAGCAAATACCAGAAGAACACATCATCCACGGTGTGTCGTGCCACTTTCTTCATTTACCTCTTAACTCTATTCTAAATCAATATATATTTAAATGTAGATTTGAAGGCGATATATTATACATGTAAGTTTAAAGAAAAAGTGAAAATTTAACCATTAATCAATTATTATATGGTAAGCATGATCAAAAAACCATGCTGTGCAATGAATTGTTTTCAACATTTAAAGCCAAGTTGGTCATAACAAAAACCAAAATGTTTAAACCACATGCTGAGGAAATCTGAACAACAACTTGAAAAAAAAAACTAGTTTTCTATTAAAAAAAAGACACAAGATTCTCTATTCTTACACTGAGTTTCCCCCAAATTGTACTTTGGATTTTCTTAAATTTTCTTGAGAGTAAATAGTAAAAAATTACAATTTTTGAAACAAAGCAATGTATCAGTGAAAATTACATTCAAAAGGGCCAGGTGTTTTATAGTAAAATTGATGTTACTCTGAAAAAAAATTATTATTTTGTAAGTTACAAAAAGAGTCACTCATTTCTACCCAAGATTACCTACATGTAACTTAAGTCTTTAACCAATGGCTTCTAAAAGTCTCCAGGAAAAAGCTTCACTGCAGCAGGATTTAACATGCAACCTTTTCCATTGTTAATAGTGTATTCAACAAGATGACCTAATCCTGATCTTTCTCATATAATCAAGTTCCAAATTCTCCTCATAATTCCTTGAAAAACTCAGTGAGAATTCAGAGTTTAATCAGTTATTTAGTGGTAGACATAATTAACATAGGTTTGATAAGATCTTAGGGCATATTGAATTTCAATGCAATAAAAAGCTAAAATCTTCCAATCATTGAAATGCGTGATTTGTATGAACCCCTGTCTGAAATCAAATCCTGATTGAGTCTAAATACATGCAAACTTAAAACAAATCGGCTTGACATGGTTCCCAAGGGTGTGTGAGAAATAGCCTTAAAACAAATTAAAATAAATCACAAGGGCTTACATGAACAGGAGTTTCACTAAATAAATACTGCAGTACACACTACATTTACAATTTGGAATACAAAATATAGGCTGAAAATGACAAAATAATGAACTGTATACATATGCACTATGCATACACTTTTCTAGATTTTTGTAAAAATAATACTTTAGCAGGTGGAAAAGTTTAACAATAAAATAATGCTTGAGGTTTTTATCTGCTCATTCCAGTTTGTATGATCCAACAACGTAATCAAAAGAAAAATAATTATCATCTAACATTCTTCATATGGAAGGCATATCAAGGCACACTTGAGGAAGAAGTTAAATTACGGAACTAATTAAAAATCTTAGCCTCACAATTGACAGCAAAAAACTATATTATGGCTCTGCTGCAACTTTCCCCAGTTCCTTAGGAAAAAGAAATTCTTTTTGAACAAAGAAATTCTCATCACTTGCACAGAAGAGATACATGTATATTTGAAAGAAATACATTTTGTATTACACACAAAAAGCCTTTTTGACTGTAGACAAGTAGGCATGAATATCTATATGGCATTTTTATAGGATTTTTACATTGTTCATGTATGACTCAAATTCAGGCTGATGTATTTCAATACAAAATAACATTCAAAATAAAAAAAAACTTTGAATCATGACATTAATTGAGCTAACACCGAAGTACACAGAGAAAATTGTCACTCAAGCTGCATGTGTTGTGCACAATTTAACCACCTTGTATATGGATAGCGAGTCTGTTGGGAAAAACTTGTCAAGTAAAATGTATCTGTAATAATCAAGAAATAGAAAACATGTACTGTGATTCAATTGCCTCATGAAAACACTAGTGCTAGTTTGGGAAAGCGAGAAATGCTGTGGGGACACGAGCCGCAGGTAAGTGTTTCCACAGCTTTTTAAAGTTCTCCCAGTTATACTCGGTTAAGAAGCTACTAAATTATGGTAAAAATTCTAACAGACTATAAAACACCACTGACCTCTAATTAAAGCTTGACCTCTGTTTAAAATGTCTACTAATCGAAGATCTTAGGAGAAATGAAGACAGAGGAGGCAGCAAGTTCGAACTCATTAAAATACAGCCTGAGGGAAAAAACGTCCTTCGCCGGTTGAATCTTGAACACTTAAAGTCGTTTATCCTTTTACAAAACCAGCAAAACAAAGTAAAAGTCAAACTTGAACATAAAACACTTTTCACTGGTAAAATGAAATGTCCACAGAATATAACTGACGTGGTGCGAAAAGCACAACTTAAAGCGACAGCTAAACAAAGAACCTACGAAAATATTTACAAACATAGGAAATGTGGTTTAAAATACAGCAACCAGAATAAATATGCTTGAATATGAATAATTGAAATGGAACCAAAATCTGAATGTAAATACAAAATGGCAATATGTCTAGATGAAAGCTTTTGAAAAAAACATGTATAAGAGTTAAAAATACGCTGTGTTTACTGTTAGTAAATATAATCAATTCACGCATGACTAGCTGTAATCAACCAAGGACAGATTATCAAAATTTTTTGCTTAAAGACCTATTTACCCAAGTAATCAATTCACCTTATTGATGTCAATGCAATTTATCCAATGTAAAATGGCTGGTTCAAGAACTTGAATAAATAAATCAAGATTTTTTCATCATAGGGCCATCAAATCCAATGTTAGCAAAATAAGCTTGTGACAGCAGTTGGCTTTCCGAAGTTCCTTCCTGTCTAAAATCTCATCTGCATAATATTGTGCAAGTTGATTTTCCTTTGTTATGGTTATAAAAGACAAGAGAACAATAGCCAGGAGAATTATATTTTGGCCTAGGGCAATCAACTGACAAATAAAGTGACTGACTCGGCATGTGCACTGAGAATACATGTTATAATACCGCATTAAAATAACTTTGCACTGTGCTGCGCTACATGAAGCTCTATGAAATAAGCTACCACACAAACAGCTGTTCAGATTTTAAGGAGCATTTCTTCCAGTATGCAGTCTTCAAATTGCCAACCAGGTAAGATTCCAAATATGAGATTCTCACAAAATAATTCCTAGCTTTCATCGAGCTAAAAATTGTTAAAATGGCATTCATATAGAGCCAAGAATTAAGCTAGATCAAAATTTCAGAAATCAGTGAAATACAAAGTACTTGACATTTGGCCTAAAGTGAACTCAAAGTATTAAAAGAAGTGAACATAATATCAGATTTAAAACAAAATTTAAATCTCATAAAATATTTTGATGGGCTTTCATATTCAAAGCAGTATAGAAGAGGATCATTAAGTGATCCATATTTTGAAATGCAACCTAAAATATAACATTTTTTGGTTACTCCTGACCATAAAATTTATTTTTCAGTGTAAGACTCACAAATCAGTTCAATACTTGAGATCTGCTTTTCTTATCAAATTTAGAACAAAGACACAGATTTCCAATTCAAAGTAAATTGCTACTTAAAATTTATAGCCTTTTATTGTCAAACTCAACATACACAGAATTTGGTACATTTTATGTACAACTACAACTGGAATGTCTTGAACAGTTTTCAAACTGTCTAAAGCAGAAAACAAGTCAGACTCTATCTTACTGTTTGAAATGGAAGTGCCTATCAAGTAAATTCATGTAAATCTATATTAAAATTTATCTGTCATAACTAACATGTAAGACTGCTGGCTAAAATTAATACTAAACAGTAAATTTTTCAAAACACATCATATTCATGTATTTGCAAACTTGGACACAGAAACAATGCCACACAATTTTGAAAAGAAAAATTATTTTCCTGCATGGATAATTCAATAACAATCTCTTCAATGTGATATGTTTGTATATTTATGTTAGCTATTCAATATTGCATTGTACACTCAGTCTACATGCAGTCTACAACAAATTAACATTGTTCTACCATAGACTTAACTGAGTGTTGTCAAGTGTTGTGAAAAAAGCACTTGAATTTACAGAAATCAGTACCATGATGGCAAATAACCATTAGCTATAAAGTCTTTAATGTTCAAACATATTGTTAACATTGAGAAATCTCAGTCAGTGAATACATTGACAAGAGCATACATATAATTTTATACACACAAACCTCTTCAAACTAACCTTTATCATGTGTTATGGAAATTTATCTGTAAATGTTACACCAGCCACAAACTTACAAATCTCATTTTTCGCCATAAGATTGTCTTTGTAGAAGAGATAAAAGCCCCATAGGCCAACACTTTTCTGTTTACTTTATCAGCAACAAATCAAAGCCGGTTATACTAAGAAAAGAACGGCTCATCTCCTGGAGAACATGATAGCCGCATGCATGAAAAGATTTCAATGGAGAAGCTGTTACCACAAAAATTTGAAAAATGTCATGCAATACTTGGGTAACAGAGACAAGAGCTCAAAACAAAGTTATCCGGAAATTGAAACAAAGCCGTAAAAATTGTGCAATACAGTAATCCCTTAGCAAAGACAGTTTTCAAATCCAAGAAGAATGATTTTATTAAAAGGTCCATACAACCTTGTGTGACAGAACTGTTGAATCCAGAGAGTGGTTGAACTTGTGTGAATTGGAACAACAGTCTGACATTGATCCCTTGAAAGAGAGTTTCAGGTTTCACTTAACAATGTATGGGCCATTGTTAGAGTTTGTCAACAAATCCAGACATGCAAACTTCACCCGCCAAGGAGGGTGAAGTGCTGCAACAAGCATGCACAGTGACAGCATTATCAACAACAGTTCTGTGTAAAAGATAGTCTTGCCTGCCCTAACATTTGACTGTTAAAGATCTCAAATCTGCAGCTGCCATTGGCAACAGCTAAGCATAAGCAGAAAATCAGCATGTGGGAGAAGGTAAAATGTGAAAAAATAATGTGTTGATTTAAGAGATATGTAGAGCATTGATTTTAGGTTAAAATACCTGTTGTAGTAAAACAAAATAAGATAAACTACAGAAAGGTATGTTATAACTGGAGTATTTTACCAAAGAAGTCTAGATGTGTTTCATGTTACGTATGTGATAATAAGGGGCATATCAATACCTCAAATAGCAACTTTGAACTCCCAAAGGATGCTCTGCTTCGCTCCCAAAATCCGTCAGGTTTTAGTAGATACACAGTGTGGATCTTAGCTGCAAAACACTCCTGAAAGATGCACACAAAGCAAGGAAAATCTATTAGTATCGGTATTTTATTTTCACAAAGGACCAAACAAACTCAAGTAGAATATTCACGTACATGTAGTGGTTTGCCACAAGACAATAAGCTAAAATTATCCTTGGCTGCTAAATTTAGAAAACTTATTGCTTAAATAAAACAATGTTAAAAAAATTATGGCTTAGGGATGACCGTGGTCAGGTTTAACAGCTTCCTCTTGAAAACAAAAGCAATTTAGTGAAAGCCCAAGCTGGACATCACACTCGATTAATGTTTGACTGACAACGGGTGTACATTTATTTGTTAACTAAAGATATTATGTACAGAGTTAAACACACATTATTTGCTGCATGGTTAACTTTTTACAATGATTGTTTGAACTCTCAAATCAGTGAAATCTGAATTAAAAGTTAGAGTACATTATAGTATGAATGATACTTCTTTTTCACTTGTTAGAAAAATCTCCATCATATAATAAAATCATCAACTATCCAGAAGTGACAAAACAATACCAGTAACTTTGAAACAACTAATACATGTATGCCAAAGGAAAAACGTCAGTCAAATGTTAAACTTCAAATTGGACAGGTCTAGATCAACAAAAGGGAAACAATGCATTGATCACCAGTGATAACTTGTAACTTAAAGCTGGATGGTCATCCTATGCATACATCTATGTTTCGATTTTATTTGGTTTTGGTAGGACCTCTGTTCAAAGTCTTTTGTCTCATTATTCATTATCAATAGCAATCCGAAGCAAAGGTGAATAATAATTGACGTTTAGGTCAGACAATTAATTGATAACATCATTTTCAAACCAAACACAAGTCCACATAGATACCACAAATATTATGAACAGGCCTGCCATTTCTTTAATTTTTTTCTACTTGAACTTGAATCAAAAGCAATATAGTTTTTAACCCAATGTCACAACAACTAAATCAAAAAACCTGTTTACTTTGAATTTCAATAACCCACCACTGATACTGATTCAACAGAACACCAAAGTCAGGGCGTGACGAAAGTGCTGTCCGATAGCCCGGGGCTAGTGGAATGACTTGTCGGGCTAGCGTTTTCTTATCGTAGCTTGCCCGACGGGCAAGCACCGTTGGTCCTCTTTTCTGATGATAAATTTAATTTCGGGCTAGCTCCTCAGACCTTCGGGCTAGTAATCTCAAGTAATAGCTTGCCCGAAGGGCGACCTCATCTTTTCATTTTCGTCTCACCCTGCAAAGTGCAACTGAGCAACGCTTGACATAGACATGCATATTTGGGATAAGTTAGCTACTGTAACTAAACATAAACTTAAATGTTAACATTCCTGTTACAAGAACCAGGATACTGTATAAACCTGGGATCTTGGTTCACTGATTGGCTAAAATGAACTCTTGGAGACAAGACATAACAAAGCATGAATAGAGTGCTTTTCAACGAAGTGTTGAAAATAATCAGTGCACGAGGCAATTTATTTGGTTTTAGTTCTGGATTTAGATTAACATGTACCGGTAAGCTGCCATTCGAGACTGAATGAGTAGTCTAATTGGAAGAGACTTTTCCTTTTAAATGTCATATGGGTTCTCATCAGCAGAGCTGCAAGTACTTGTTATAACATGGGGTGATGAGAAACATTGTCAAATGGGGTGTTAATTGGAGGAGGCAATACTTGTCAGGTGGACATTTGACTCAAGCAAGGTAAAAATAGGGAATTAATTTGCCCGGGGATCAATATTCATTACAAAACCAACCTTACAACTACTCTGTTAACAAGCCGGATAACCCCAAACATGGAATATGACCACCATTTTTGGACCAGATGAAAGGTCACTCTTTTTTTAACTGCTTTAATCTGACCACCACCCTGTACATAAGACTGGTGACCACCGGATAGAGTTTCAGACCTTTATTTTCTTTATAAGACACACGTAAGTTTACTTTGTTAATACAAACACTCGAGAAAAAACGATAATAGAAATTAAAATGGGATAAGAACAAAGTATCAGGATTTGAACTACCCACAGAGTTGTTTTATTCATATAATTATTCCTAATAAGAACAGAGGCTCTCTTAAATTATACAAAACGTTTCCACCATACATGCCTTTCTGTCTTTTAATACCAATTAACTAAAAATGGCTTTTTGGGCCTGAAAAGGGCTCTGGGCTCTCAAGAAAGTTTGAAAGGTGGATAGCCCTATCCAGCAGACAGTGTGGTTTGATTGTTAACACTTAACACTTAGTAATTTATCTGGTAGATAGCGTTATCCAACCTTTGGACAACCAGGGCGTGTAATTTGTGGTCCAATGACAGTCATAGAATGTAAGAGATGTGAACATTTGCAAAACCAACTATTATTCTGAACATTAATTTTTTTTCCAGCCATCATTAGCAAAGTAAATTAGAATGAAGCTTGGAATGGAACAAACCTGTAAAGCTTTTAGCATAGGTTTGGCTGAGAGCCAAGTGGAGCCTCGCATGTCCAGCACAAGACTAAATCCAAGTTCTCGTTCATGATCGCTGAAATTAAACAAACAAAAGTAATGTTAAGTGATAATACAGCTTAACCCCGCTTCAGTTGAACCTAGCTATTTTAATTTGAATAGCATGGGTTTAAAATCACTGAATCAGCATTGAATATGAAAATAATAGTGAAATACTAATTATTATGTAATAAAAATGGTATCTAGAATGTATTGAATAATTCTTTTTATACTGACCAAGGGTTGGAAGAAAACACTTTATTACATGCAGTTCATCACAGTTATGTACTGTCAGTATGAGATGAAAGTGATAAAAAAGATAAGCCCAAATTGTAGTTTTTCAGTTACGTCTGATGTCGTGACAATGTCCACTAGTGCAGCTTACAATAAACAAGGTTGATTTTAGGCCAAGAAAACCTGAAATCAGTTTGAGATAGCGGGAAATTTGAAGTAATCAAGAATTAGATCAAAATAGCTAAATAGCAGATGACTGAAAAACAATCCAGGAAAATATCGGTTCAACTTAAATTGAAATAACAGGGAATTCAAAATAAATTGGGGATATCCACCCAAGCAGAAAATGATCATGATGGACATGTGTCATCCACAGGGGAAACTAATACATACTCCAAGTCGTTTTATGTGACATATCAAACACAAGAGACAGTGTTTCCTTGGGATATCCAAACACAGAGAAGAGAGTTGAACATACGACGCGCAGAGGAGTATTTTTGACGAAATTTGAGGTGTTTGGATAGCCAATGAAACACTGTCTTGAGTGTTTGATGTATTGTCTCAATCAAAAAAAATTTAAACTAAGCGAGGAATAACCGGAGAAGTGAAATATTTATGCTAATTAAGACCAAGTATCCAAACCTCCCTCACGGTTGATTTTCTTTGTTTTAACTTGATGGATTATTCTCGAGTTTGAGAAGTAATAAAGCCAGAGTGAAGCAAAGCCTACAGTATATTGAGACTATCAATAGTTCAAAAAAAGCTCTGTTACAAGCATCAATGTCCAAAGATCACAATTACAGTGTATGACCAATTTAACAGTGTTTTACTGCACCTCATAGGCCTCTGCAGTTCACTGTCATGTGACTATGACAATCCAATACAAAAGGAGTTTGTACATTAAAGTAGCGCTGCGCGCAGTTTCTAAAAATAGATTACATCATCAGAGACCCCCCAAATGACTCAGACGAGAATTGCAGTCTGGTCGAAGGTTTTGTACGAGCGTGTTGTCTTCTAGACCAGAAAATCAGGCAAAAAAAGGAAAGATTGGTGGTCTAGGGTTTTGGTTAGCTTAAATAATGCTAGAAAACAAACACTGCTGCTGTGAGTAGTGTAAAACAAAGGGAGGACTTATCAGCTCACGTATTGCCAGAAATCCCCAAACATAACAACCCAAGCCGTCTCCTCAAACAAATACAATATAACAAGAGGACATAATTATTGTCTCTATGAAAAATCCAAATTTATGGCAGAATTAGGTGTACTAAGCAATCTGGAGGACCTAGACTTTAATAGAGCCTTATCGAACCAACCACACAAACAAATCTGTGGCTGTGAGTAGATCTCAACTGCATATATTTCATACACATGTTTGGCGCTATACACGTCACATAAATAGCTCAGCTAAGACAGCTAGACTGTTCTTTATGCCAAGACAGAGCAGGCCACTTTCATCACGGCAAGGCAATGAATCGGATTGGATCTACTGTGTTTCCTTGTGGTATTTCTTTTTCCAGGTTGCTGGCTTTCTTGTGAGTGATATGCATGAATGTCTGGTACAATAATATTTTTTCTACTGTAGAGGTAAACGAGTGTATTTGTAAACAGCCTTCATACATGAGAAGCCCATCATACACTGTATTTGGCCTTCTTTAACATTTTGACTTAGAGGAGCCATGGAAATTGCAAAATTAATTGCCGAGTATCGCACTGAAGAGTTTACAGGTGCCTTGTTTCACATGTTGATCTCAAAGAAGTCGCCCAGGGAATGGGTTTGTTTGTCTGAGTCACACCGGGGGCTAAATTTTCTTGATGTCATTAGCGTGCAATGCTTTTGAGGCCAGTGAAGCATGACCATTGACTTTAAGTGTTTGATCAAAGTTCAAATAAAAGATTTCTAAGGCCCAGTCAGACGTTTTGCTTCTGCTGTGCTGAACTACATGAATCATTATTCAAGAATTAAGTTTGACAAAAACATAGCAGAGGTACAGGATCAGAATCAAACTTTTAAATAGGTTCAACAAGTTCTGCCATGCACATGATCCTGGCACAGCAGTGACTTAAACGTTTTGTTTCTACCATGCCAAACACAATTCATAAAGTGTATTTTTATGTATTGTGGTGGGATTGCATTTCCACAGGGAGTTATGAGGATAACTGTTGCATAGCTTCAGTAAATCCTACTTTGGTAAGACCCTTGCATGACATCTGAATCAAAGTTCTGTTTCTGCCGTGCTACAGTTACACCTAATAATTGCAATTAAATTTAGCACAGCACAAGCAAAACATCTGAGCCAAAGAAAAGAAAGTCGCTGGGTGATTTTTTCATACTGCGCAAATCAAGCAAGTTTGTACACTGTGTATAATTTGCTAGAAAAAAAACTCTGTAGCAAATTAAATCATGAGAAGGTCAGACATCAACCATTTTCTTATAAAGTTATACCAGAGAGCAAATCATAATTCCCTCTTTAGTATTTAGAGTGATGAGTTGTTGCCTTGTTATTATGTAAATTGAAAAGGAATTTGCGAAATGTAAACAAAAATAAAGATTTCTTAACATTAATGATGGTGACAACAACATCGTCTGACTGTCTGCTGGCTATGATAAGCTAGCTGTGTCTAGAAATAATTCTTTGCACAGCTCTTTAAATTTTCAACCTTTACTAACCTATTCTTTATACAGTTCTCAACAACCTCTGTAAGTAGATACATACCGTAGTTAGTAACGTAAACCTGATGGCGTTGTCTCAGTTTTACTTTTTTCTAAAATGCTAGTGGAAATAACAGATGTCTTACTACTCACTTGTGGTGAATAAGCTAACCCGGTAAAACCTCTTGACAACGGACTTGTGCAACTGCTTGTAATCTTCCAAAATTATGTTCATGAGTTGTGCATATATAAGTATAGCCGTCTGAAATTTCTGTAATCCCTTTTAATCATTCATAAACCAGACAAATCTTAGCAAAGGCTCCTCATTGACTAGTACATACAATGTACAGCACCGGATTATTGTTTCCTAAATGATTTGTTCTCATTAGGTTCCTTAAACTTCTCAGACAAAAATACCATCAGGCATTCATCATAAATTTCATCCAACATTTTTATTTTCAATCTGTCATCACATCCTTTTCATTCTGCAAATTTTAGAATTAGGGGAATTAAAAAAATTGCTTCTGCAATGTAAACATTGTCAAAACTTCAAAATTTTAAACCATGCAAAAGATTCAAATTTTTACGAACACTTTTTAAAAATCTCTTGACACGACCTCTTGCATGTAATGCATTTCCCAAATTTAACAATTGGAGCAATTTTCAAATTATTGCTACAATGTCTAAAAAAATTCCCAAACACTGCCAAATGTTATCAATTCTTCTCTGTAGTCTAGAGCAAAAAAAAAATCATGATATCAATTATTTGATTTGTAATGAATGCTGCAGACATTTGCAATTGCACTAAAAAGATTTGCTATGGATTGTGCAAAATAACTTAAAAATTAACCTGGCTGGGAATTAAGAATATTTATAACTACAGCAAAAGAAGTAGAAAAAAAGAATCTACTGTACCTCAATTATCTGAAGTTCATTTGAACGTAAATTTAAAACATGCGCGTCTAGGCCATAAAAAATGAAAAGGCAAGAAATCACATGGAGAAGATGTTCGCAGCTTGATGCAATAACTTTAAGAGATCAACATAAATTTTACTTAAAGTTACATTTTGTTTTGAATACAGTGCGAATGAGAAACAATTAATTGTGGGTTTCTGCAACCTCCAACGGAGATTTTACTCTTGTGTGATATGAAACCCAGTGTGCGGCCTTAAAAAATCCAAGAAGTTCTACAGATTGCAAGAGTTACAAAATGTATTGGACAGAACCTTTTCAAAAGAAACTACATTGTCTCATGGCAAAGGACTTCGAAAGCATAAAAAAATTGCTTTTTTCCCAGCATTTTGACTCAGTAAATCAGTACAAAAGAAACAGGTGTAATCTCTACAAATTTGTAACATGCAAATTTCGTTACATTTATGTCAATAACATTTGGCTACTTACTTTGTGGCCAGAGATAATTTTTCCTCCTTGCAGTTATACAAAACAAAATTTCACATTTCCAACAAAGTATACACTTTCAAATGTTATTTATGAAAAACGCTCACTCCTCAAAATAATTCCTTTAATACAACAACTGTTTGTATAAGCCGAAAACCAAAATTCTAGAATAAATAATTAAATAGACCTTGAATAACCTGAAAGAGTTCTCGGTAATAAGGTACATTACTAGTGAGGGTAATTTTTTTAAATCAATGAATTTTTTGCAATTTGATCCAATGATGACAGCCGCGCAAGAGTTCAAAGCTTGCAAAAACGTTTTTTTTTTAAATTACGATTCACAAAATCGATGGACATTAAATCAGGTGTAGTAATAACAAAATGAGATCAAAATTTACGTGATAACGAAATCAAATTACTTCTAAACTCGTTAAATTAAACCTCTTCCCGGTTTCGGAGCTGTTCTCGACGCAAAAAAATTGGGAATATGACATGCGGACGAGATGACCGATTGCGTGAACTGGAAGAAGATCTCGTTAATTATTTAGTAAAAGAAATTTACAAAGGCAAAACATACGTACTAAACCCACTTGCAGACAGAAAACAAAAAAAAATGGCAAAAAATATTCAGTAATCGCATTTTTTACAGAACTCCATTGAGATGTAAACGCTCTTAAAACAACAATGTCGGTAAGGTAAACAGCGCCAGAAAATAACTATACACAGCAGTCGCAGACAGACGTGAATTTGCCGTCATGCAATAACATTTCCAGTGATAGTTCGTCGCAAAAATATGTAATCAGGAGAATCACCGTTTTCGCGCATAAAGTGTTCATCCTACAGAGAAAAGGCACAAAATGTATGCGTTGAAATTGTTGATGTCTACAAATTATGCTTATATGAACGACATATGCCTTAAGGCAAGGTTGACAACTCGGTCGGAAAAAAACTTTTGACAACCGGTCAAAAAATGTTTACGCTACAAACTTCAATCTCTTATTAGAATCACTCAGCTTGTATTAAGCAGATTCTACAAAGACCCGCTGTCCGAGTGTTCTATTACAGAAATTTCTTACAATTTTTATTGCGCAAATCTTCAAGTATCACTCAAAATTTCACTCGATATTTCTACAGAGGACAGATGTGTCTTTCGATAGCGCGTGACAGGCAACTGTCCCACAGCACTCCTATTCCCCCTATGTATGAATTATGATTTCACAAAATAATAAAAACAACCATTAAACTAACCACTTTCCTTATCAGGCTTTGCCATCTCTCAACATTATAATCGACTATACCGCTCTTCAAAATGACAACTACAGATCAACTTCGCGAGTTTTCGTCCTAATATCAACAATACAGTGATAGAACACAAGACCCATAGTGTTCTCTCGTTACATCGACTGTTGTTTTAAAACTGATCGACCACCACGGCGCCAATGAATCGGACAAAAACGTCAAAGAAAAGAGAAGTTATTTAGTTCCACAAACCTCGGCAAGCTTGCAAGATAGGCCAGTAATCGAGTTAAAGATGATCGTTCGATTTCTGCTGCTTTAGATCTTGCCGGAAACGATATGATAGGACCTCCTCGACGGTCTCTGCCTCCTACAAAACAAATATTTCATAATTTACTATTTTACTTCTGTGGACCTGGACTTAATGATAGTACCATCCTAAAATCATGGTACCGGCGAATCAGAAAAGCGGTGTGCAAATTGGATATCACAAAACATTAGAGATTCGCGGGTGAACTAAATTTATAATATCACTATAGTTATCGATCGGACGCGTTATATCGCGCATTTGTTGACTCTACATGGTTTTCGTAGTAAAAGTTTATCGCTTTGACAATTTAAACATACCAAATAGCAATCGATTATAGAAGAGGAGAGGCGTAACTTCTCAGACAATTCATAGAAAAACATCGTTGAATTCGACAATGGTTGATGATGACCGCTACAAATAAGCTGTATGTCACATGGAGCTTACCGTACAAAATCGCAATTTTCTGCTGAAGTAAGTCGAGGATATCCTTAGCTCGCAATCCGTCCCATCTGCCTTCTGCTTAAAATATGAATAATTCGGTGAAAGAGAGGAAAAACACAACGGTAAAACACCAACAATAAAAAACTGGCGCCACCGTTTGCCCCCACAGGAGCCTCTCTCAACAAATACACTCTCTCAGCCGGCGTGTTTCCAAAACTCCGAAAAGCATTTACCTGAGCTGAATATTGAGGACAAGTCGCTGTCTGATGAGGCAGTTGACCACCGTTCTGGTGTATTCATAGTCTGTTTTATCGTTCGTACTTCATTCTGTTCACTTTACGGTGACAGTTCTGACTACGGGAAGCCATCTTTCCTGCCATACTCCCGTATTATAGTCGTGTGACGTCACGCGTAACGAATTATGATAATTTATGCAAAGTCACAACTTCTCATCTGTCATGTCATCGACAGGAAAAGATTTATATTTTACACTTGACAAAAATGATAACTTCAAAATTTCTTCGCTAAAATTCCATGCATTTCGCTGGAAAATAAATTACTCTCCCTCTTTCTTTTATGATGTGAAACATCCGGTGAAAGCAAAAAGCGATCACTTTAGGAATTATATTAAGAGCGAAGTTTTTCGCACATTTCGGAAGTTCAAAAATGCCTGCCCCATTTGACCTCGCCTGAAAGGAAGGCCGCTACACACTACGTGCAGTTTTGGAACCAAAAACTGCCTAAAGTCCTACAACCTTTCGTTTGTTTTTCTCAGTTGAGAATTTTGTTAAAAATCGCGTGCACGGCGTTTGTTGATGTAAATAAAACGACAATTATCTCACTTAACTGTAATATAGTTGATCTGATTGTTTTGGCTAAAAATAACTTTTCACTGTGGGTAAAACCATAACCTACCATTGTGAAACTACATCGTTTGGCTAGACAGAAAACAGCAGCGTACTTTTTGGACGAAAACCTTGGCACAGTGAATGCGTAAAAAGTAGTTTCAAAGCAAAAGACAGAGAAAAACGGTTTACTGAAAGATAGATACATAGATACAAAATCGACCTCCATGATGCTCAACTTTCACAACATGACGGCAAAGTGGTTTATAGAACCTAATACTGATGCGGTTTCACAAAGAATCGGTATAAATAGGAAAATATACGATAAAGACCTTACACATAACTCTGATCTCTTAAACAATTAAAATGTTAGTTAGATTAGGAAAGATAGTTCGATTTTTCTTTTGAGCTACGCGAGCTTTCGGCAAGATCATAAGACCCATAGCAGTCATAACAGAAAATTAAAAAGTGCCTTTAATCCCTCTCTTTAAACACTTGTTTGTTTTCGATTACAGCGTTGCTCAGATGTTTATCGTTTGCAGAAATGAAATGTCCAAACGGATATCGTAGCGGAGGGGTACGGTAAGTGAATGAGTCACGAAAAAGGAAAAGAACGTTTAAAAAAATGTTTGTAGAGCTAGAAAGTTTATAGACGCAATTCGACTCAGAAGATGAGAAAAAAAATGTTAAAAAACCGTAGAAAATTTAACGCAGAAAAGCTGAATCGTTTTTTAATATCTACCTCCAACCTTGCCCTCCGGCGTTAAATCGACAAAAATGCATATTCACTCTTTTTCACAGTCTTACACGCAGAGATAGCAATGTAATATAACGCTAGAAATATTTTTGACCTCTCTCATCACAAACGTGCTGAAAATCAATATTAAGAAAAGTTAGTTTTCTTGGCACAATCTGCACTCTATTGTCCTTTATCTGAGTATCGGATCGAGTGATTGAGGTTTTCGAGGCGCCAAAGTGTCATCAACAGATCAATCTTCATTTTCATCAACGCACAATGTACAAAGCGAAATAAATAACGATCATTTCAAGAATAGTTAAAGGTTTCAGACCCGAGAAGAAGTGTAACAAATGAGAGAGCCATTATGAATGCACTGAGACGATTGGATATAAGTTAGAGACAATGAAATGTCGTATTGTGCTTTGTCTGTGCATGGTCTGTGTTCAGACCACGCTGTGATCAGTCTGATCTTGAAAATCAGTGCAAAATAATTTTCACGCAGGATGCGCGCTTTTGTGACTCTTGAAGATTTTTGCGTCGGCTGTCCTGGTCGGCCGAACGGAACAAATATGATCAAATTCCACCGGAAGAATGAGTTTATCCTGCTTGGCAGAAAATAGTGGGAAAAGGGCAGAACAGCAAGAGAGAAAAACAAGTCACTACCGCTTTTGATGTCTTTGATTTTGATCCTGGTTACTTAAAAAAAGAAAAGAAGTCTTTTTGATTGTCAAAGCAGGTCTCAGGAGGTTTAAGAACCAATCATAACACTCGCAAACGAAAATCTGACAAGAGCTGTTAGGACAGGTAAACTTTATTTCAGTGTTTTTTTCCTAGCCAAAACACAATGTTCTTTGCTTGTAAATCCCCGAACTGTTCTTTGTATTGATATTCTTCAGAATATTTCTTTAGTTTAAGAAGTGCGCAGTTAGTAACACACGCCTAAGTTTAAGAAATTGGAGGGAGACTTCTTAAACAACCTCTTTCGCATTTACCAACAAGGGTTCTCGGCGCAGTACTCCGGTTTCTGTAGTATGAACGAAGGGACCAGGATTATTATTATAGCTGGCACTCGATGGGATGCTAGCCAATTTCAGGATACTCCCAAGAATAATGTCTGGTTGCCCCAGTACAGTCGAAAGTATTTTTACACGTGGGTGGAGAGAGTCTCTGTAAAAGTAGTGTCTTACCCTAGAACAGGAAATGAGAGCCTGGGCGACTTCCTCTCATTTTGATGACACAGACAGATTGAATTGTACAGAGGATATTTTCAGCCTGTTCTGAAGAATCTTCTTGACGTCGTCTACCGAGGAGAGGACGCGTAACTGAGACCCTGGGATGGGACTGGGTCGTATCTTTTCTTGCAGTACTACCGTAAGTTTTAACGTTGCGGTGAAAAACACGTGGAGGAAGTTTGTTGTCGTTCAATATAGCTAAACAACTAAAAAAATGAGTTTTTATCCCAGATCAAATCCGTTTTGTCAAGAGGAGATTTCCTCCGTTGATTTTTGATACTATTTTCCCCATTTTACTGTAGTTTCCTTTTCTAAATAAACGTACAAAGATTAATGTTCGTAAAGGTCGTAAAGAGTAAAAGCCCTTTCATTGCAAACCCATATCGAACCCATTGAAGTGCTATTTACGGCGGGAGTCACTAGAATGGTTTACTTTTGAGTCTAACTTCATTTCGTTAGTCATACTGAATTCTTGACAAACTCCAATAGGTATTAGGACTTTGTATTCTTTAAGATTCTCAAGCGACGCAAGGCGAATGCATAGATGCTCAATTTTTATACCAGAGGTTTTTGTTAGTTTTCGGTCAGCAATTATGGCTAAAAGAATTTAGAAGAGGCGATTAACTGAGCTTGAACAGGCGTGGTACCACGAAAGAATCGTGTTCTTTTCCGTATAAACAAACAAAATACAATTTGGGTGGAGTTTCCGGAGTAAAGCCTACTTTTAGCTGTTCTTCAAAACTAAGCTCTTAAGAAATTACACAATGACTCGCCAAAGTCGCCAAAATTTTTAATCCCTCTTGAGAAAGTAAGGTGTAAATTGGTGTCTTGTCGATTATTACTGGAGCTGATACAGGGTGGAGAAATAGAAATTAAACAGTCCTGCAAAAAAAACGTTTTGACATAAATGGTGTTAGTTTAAATGAGTTGTGTGTGTTTTAGTAACAAAATGGTTAGACTTTTAGTAAACTTATTGATGAAGGAAAATTGATCAACGTGATCAAAAAATATCAACTGCAAGTAATTTCTGTAAATTTAAATTTTTGGAATCTTGATTATTTGAGAACTTTTCTGCGCTAAAAAAAAAATGATTCTATGATTCAAGGTCAGTACTTTCGTATACTTTTCTTTAGTTCCTCGTTCCTTCAGAGCCCTTAGTTGGCAGAAACAAAATGCTGAGATATACATGCAAAACCTTGGAAAGGGAAGCACACACTTGCGGCCCAAACATAGAGAAATCAGCAAGCTCTCCAAATAAATAATTGGCCTTGTATTTCCACATAAAAGCCTACTTTTTGCCACTGGCGGCAGATTTTACCGTGAGGTCAAGAGCTTAGAATTAACTCGAAACGCGCACAAACTAGTTCGGAAAGTTACATGTCAGGCTCCGGCAGGTCTCTCTGAGTAGCCATTACGTGTAAGTAGCAATGATAGCAAAACCATTTTTTGTTAGTTTTTATATTTACAGCAAAACTTAACACGACGGAAGCTCCGTTTTCCCTCACAAGTCTCGGGCGATGAACTAAACGCTAACAGAAAAAAAATCCACGACAAATATCATCTTTGCTCAAAATCCAAAGCAACTTTAATAAAGACATTCGTCAAATCAAAGCTTGTCTGGTTTAGCCCTGCAGAAGACGAAATGAAAGCCCTCAACGAAATTTGTTTCGTTAAACTTTTCCGGTCCTAAATAAGAGCGCATGAACTTCGTAATGGAAAGATTCTGAAGTTGCGTTGGCGTTCAAGTGTACGTGAGAGCACGCCAACTAAGGTCGGATCAAAGGATTCACGATCAAATGACTAGTAAGAATCATTGTAACCAAATCCCGGGCCCTTCATTGTGCATTGAAGCTTAGTGAATATAAATAGTGAAGTAATTGTTTGTGGTGCGGTCTTCCAGAAGTATGTATTCAGTTTGTTAAGCAATATCATATAACAAAAAAGAAAGGTTAGACGTACGAGCAACATTTTTATTTCGCGCTTTTTCTTATCTCGCCAGTAGAAACTGCATTTTTAAATGGACAGGCAAATTCCACAAGGCAATTTTCATAACTTAGAGACCAAATGC
>JAHPZR010005167.1:0-7500 GCA_019787425.1 Platygyra sinensis
GTATGATGGACTGATATATGCATCTCAAGGTACAGAATGGAACGAGTGTCTTAGACGAGATATTACTCCGACAATTTTACTACTCTTAACGGCGATATAGTCCACGTGATATTTCCAGGACAAATGGTTGTCAATCACGGAACACCTAAGTACTTAACATATTCCTTACACTCTAGACCTGACGATATGTTGGTGCTGTTGTCTATTACCTTGAGTTTAATCTCATAATTTAGCGATCGCTGTGAAGGTCGAAAAATAACAAAGTTTGATTTTTTAATGCTAAGGTAATTCCTCTGAAATAAAACTGACGATCGATTTTCGTTCAAACACTGTCCACTGAATATTTATCACATGAGAAATTCAATTTTGAAATAAAAAAACGGGGGTGCCCATACTCATGAAGAAGCCCTGAGGTATTGAAAGTGCACCATTTTGGCACTCTTTAATGCTTATCAGAAGAACGCATTTTCAGTAATAATTGTAAAATCTTTGAGACCTAGACTCTTGAAAACACGCGTTAAACTACAGTCAATACATTGTGTCGGACACAAATAAACATTTTAAGTTTGATTTAGACAGAAAGCTGAGGTCTTGATTAATATTTGAAACAAATTTCTTGACATGGGTACCAAACAGCAAACTAGAAAAGACCGCAGTGTATCTGCTATTTTCCTTATTTATTCAATTTTCAGCAATAGAAATCAGATAAATCTTTTCTTACGCAAAGCTTGTGATACGTTCATTACAATGACTGGAAAAAAGGTGGGGTGCCCATGCTCGTTGGTGAGCTACAGCCATTCTTCAACTGACAGAGCTCAATATCAAGGCAAATCCGCCATGTTTTCAGTATGCGCGTGCACGAGAGCGCGCTAAATGACGCCACAAATTATGCACAGAAAGGATGCGCAGTGCAAAAGCGAGGAATGACCTTCAGTGTCAGCTTATTTACATGCAGCCATTGACATACATTTTCAGCTCTATTTGTTAACGGTCTCCTCTAGGGACTTGGGATGTCTATCAGCATAAAGCATGTTTGTGTCATCCGCAAATAGAACGAAATTTAACTTCTGTGAAGAGTTTGGAATATCGATAAATGATAAAGGACTTCTCTCAGAGTAGGTTTTTGGATCTTTGTCCGACAACAGCGCGAGCACAGCTTTTACAATCCGTTTCATTTGTCCGTATACGGTCTTCACGGTTTCCCACCGGCATGACCATCTCGTTACACTCAAAGACTTCAGCGTCAGTCTCAGACCTTCTCCTTTCACTTCTGTGCTGACAAATAGGGCGTGGAGAATGAGACTTGCTTCTAAGAAGTTGTACAGAGCCTGGATAGTGCCACAGAGCGTTACGCAATGGTTCAATCTGTGTCATAGTATCCTGAAAGGCGAGGCTGAGCGCATGTCCGTAATAGTGGACGAAGATACCGAGCGTGAAGTATTCTTCCATTCTTGTTCAGAGTCCCTTGTGTATCATATTAGCGGCACCATCGAATGCTTTGCCAATAATGCTTTTGAGGTCCAGATAGAGTTCAGTGATAGCAGATTTCACCAGTTTATACAATACCTCGCCTTCGATTGATTTCGCTGAAAAGAGACCAATGAATAATTCTTTCTGAGACTAATCATCGGACATTAACATGTGCACAGAAAGCCCTTTTCCACTTTCACTCTTCACTTTCGAATAATTCTTTCTTCGTGCTATTCAGCGAAAAACTAAGGCAACGTGAAATTTGTTCTCTCTTGTTAATGTCCGATGTTTCGTGTAAAATAATACCATACCATCTGCTGACTCGCACAGGTTAATCTCCGATGTTTCGTCTCAGATGATACCATACCTTCCAATGGCTCGCACATAGTAATTTCTGATGATTCGTCTCAGATGTTACCATACCATCCGCTGGCTCGCACATGGTAATGCCTAGTCCAGTCCCTGAACTCTCCTTTCTTCCCGCCCCATAAAGGGGCTGAACCCGGGCGGGCGAAGGAAGAGTCCAGGATAACTTGCATGCGCATGCTCAGAACGCCGCCATTTTTTCCATCCAAATCGGGGGAAAAACCATATATATATTTGGAAGTATTTTCCAGATTTGGCTTGTGGCGCGATTTTCTGAATGATAATATACAAGCAACAATTTCTGCATTCAAATTGATTAAAAACATGTCAATTAACCCCAAATCAGTGGAATTTCACCGATGCGACGATAAACCACATTCGATTTGTTTTTTTTTTATCGCAATATCAAAGATAGCAAAAGAAATCTTTGCCAAGATTTGTTGACAATTGAAAACACCGACTCGGACTTGAAAGTGCACGCGCTACATTATGCAAATGAGCTACTTGTACGCGTCAGACTCTCCTTTCAAAAACTTTTGCAAAATCGCTTAACATACAGAAACAATACGAAAAAAATGTTTGGGAAAAGAGTAATGACAGACCACGATAAACCATATTTCGATTTTTACGTTTTTATGTTTTTTACGACAACATCAACGTCAAAGAAAATGTTTTCTTTCAGAGCGCGAGCTGAAAAAGGCATTGCGCGACACATTGACGCGAGCGGCGTGGTTGGGACCTAGTAATTTTTGATTGGTTCGTTCTGAGCATGCGCATGCAAGTTATCCTCTTCTTTCGCCCGCCCGGGTTCAGCCCCTTTATGGGTCGGGAAGAAAGGAGAGTTCAGGGACTGTACTAGGTAATGCCCGATTTTTCGTCTCAGATGATACCATAAAATTACCTCGTTTTCGCTGTGTTTAAAATTACTTCGATTTATATCCCCGCTTTCATCCAAACCATTTCGTTGTTCATCGTGGCAACGTTTTTCGATGTTCTGTTGGACCGTGAACTTGAGACATTCAATGATTACTTTCAAGTATTCGCGATTTTCTTTCACATATTATTTGTGCGGCTCCTGGGGTTGGCTCAGAACAGTATAAAATTGCCTTTCTTATTGGCCCTGCTGGCAATCCATCATTTACCATGGTTGTTTGATGGTTCTCACTCTTGAGGTGTTTGCTAATTTGCTCTAGCGTTTCCCAATTGTCAAACGTGAAATCGTGGGCACTCAAGTATTTCTGGCATATACATGAGAAGAAGAACGCTTTCTTCGTTTCAATGTTACGTTGTAGCTCAATCACAGATATCGTTCGCACCAAATTGGGTTGAACTCTCAAAGTGTTTGGGGTCGTGGCTTTTCAAGATCGGTTGCTGAGGATCCTCGTCTATGTGATGACTAAAAAAAAAAGAGGTATCCAAGGAGAAATCCGGCAACATCTGCAAGATCTGACTTATCCGGGCACCATTAGCCGCCATAGTGATAACTGACTTATCCAGACCACCATTATCCACGATAACTGACTTCTCTGAAGCACTAGTGGCAGTACCATCACTACGTTGTCTGACACATCCGCAGTCATTATGCATGATCTGTTGCTTATCTGAACTAGCAGAACTGCTATTATTCATGACTTCTAGCTGGTACATCAACATCCATAAATTTTTATGTAGTAGGAGCACCATTATTTACATGGATATCTGATGTATCCGGAGCAGTATGTGATCAATCCACTATATATTTATACCAGTGTCACTCTGAAGACGTTTCCGGCGTCGATGTTCCTGCTTTCAGGCATACTTACGATTGTTTAATCACCGCTAGTGAAAGCTAGTTGCGATTGATTAGGCGCACGAGGAACATCCGTAAATTTAACTTTCTTGCCCTTATGCTTGGTCTTTGATAGGCGTCTCGGTACTCAGCAACGATTTCTTTTTCAGATTTGGGACAGATAACGCGATGGCGATAGACTCGCTTACGTTTCTGCGGCGCTGGACTTGACTTGTTGAATATAAATATGGCTAGATATAAGCAAACAAAAGTACTTGCGTGTTTCCACGTTTCACTCACATTTCTGAAAAATACATAAGCGGCTGTGATTTGATCATCTGAAAAACATATTGCCTAGCACACATCAAATCGTCCGATTTATTCTCAAGTAATGCAGGAGCCAATATAAACCCCTATCCCGGGACAAGGTGGAAATTTGTTACAAACCTGATTTAAAATATTAAACAAATTCCCCTCACCCTGGGGAAGCTGTCCGCCTACCAAAGTCCTCAAATGCTCCCGGCCCACCATGTGGGGCTTTCCTAACCCAAGATACGATTGGAATAGAAGTCTGAAAAGCATGCAAGAACATTAAAGTACAGTTCTGTTCAACATAACTAGCTGCAGTAGTAGATGCGTATTCGCCTTGTGTATTGTAAGTAAATGGCTTAGCTTTCAATTACAAATTACTAGATTTAAATAACGAATTCAAAGCACTCACCTCTCAAGGATCCTTAAAGGAAAAGCGGACGAGTTGAGCTTTGAGATGAGCAACCGCTGACTTCCCAACAGCTGGCTCACGACAAATCCCCACCTAAACCCCTTAATCTGGGGACGGTTAAATACAAACATTTCCCAATCCTCCACCTCCTCAGGGTGCGATTTCCCTCAAATCCACTTCTTTTCCCGCCTAATCCCCACGTTGCCGCGGGGTGGGGCTGGTGTTTACGTTGACTTCTGTATATGACCTTTCGGTTTTCGTTACAAGCATTATATAAAAGATTATTGCATGTTGTGTTTCAGACACTTTACATAACACAATGTAAAGAGCATGACAGCGAGGAAAAGAATTGCTTGTTTGCGTCCTATGGAATTTTGACACGGCAGCATTAACAGTAAAGCCAGCTCAAGGACGTGAACGCAATCTCTGCAATGCCTAAGAATTGGACATTAAAAATGAAAAATATTCCAAATTGTCTCCAAAATAACATGAATAAAGCTTTTGTCCAGTGGCAATATGAGAAAAAAATGATGCAAGGCTGTCCAATACAGTCCAAACAGAAAACCAAGAATTGCAAGCGTGGACAGTTGTTTCGACCTTGTTGGGTCTCGTCAGCACGGCGTAGCAAGTAACGAAGTAATCAGTAATCTGATCGACTGATCATCCATATCCACTAAATGCAGATGGTGGTGACCTTAGTCTCTTTCGCAGCCGTTATCAGGGTCGTCACGCAACGCTTCTCCCCCACTAACGGGTGCTTAAACCCGAAGAGGGAGAAGCGTTGCGTGACGACCCTGATAACGGCTGCGAAGGAGACTACGATGACCTCAGATGAAACTCAAATCAAAATCTTGCCGATTGGCCAATGTGCATGCAAAATGCGTGACAAAGGAAAGCAGGAAGAATCCAGGATATCATGTCGCTGCCGCGATAAGGAAACTGCGGACAGACAAAACCGTCCCGCAGAAAATTCATGCTGTAAATAGTATCAAGTAAAGCTTTAGTGACGAATTTTAATAAGTCCAATAAAATTGTTTGTTATTACTATTATCATTATCCTTATCATTATCATTATCATTATCATTATCATTATCATTATCATTATCATTATCATTATCATTATCATTATCATTATCATTATCATTATCATTATCATTATCATTATCATTATTATTATCATTGTTATTATCATTATCATTATCGTTATAGTTATCGTCACTGTTACTGTTACATTAAGTCACGTGATCCTCTGACCATGTGCTTGCCGTGTTGTCACAAAGACTGTTTGTCGTCTTTATTTCGTCTTGTTTCTGCTCTACAATGGCGTAACATTACATGGTCAGTAGCAGTTACTGTTACTGTCATTGTCATTGTTATTGTTATTGTTATTGTTGTTATTGTTGTTTATTATCTAGTATTGCCGGCAGCAGAAGCTTCTGCTTCATCTGCCATGTTCGTGAGTTAAAAAAATGGCTTTGACACACAAATCTTCACTAAATTGTGACTTTGAAAACTGGAAATAAGAAATATCTCCACAGAGACTTTTAACAACACGACATCATCCCACTTTTGACACCGTGTATATTTACGCCATTGAAGAGCGCAAACATGACGAAATAAAAATGAAAATCAGTCTTTATGACAACAACAGCCATGTTTAATTCAACAAGGCAAGCACATGGTCAGAGGATCACGTGACTTAATGCATGACGTCTCAAAATAGTGAATTGAACGAAAACACAACCAAGAGTTCGCGAAATCAAAGTCTATTAGGGGATGACGAGGATGCTTCCTTTTGTTTTCACGGTTATCGTGGCGCTTTTATGTGCAAGCCCTAATGGTTCTCAGGGTAAGTATACAGTACTGAGTAACTCAGATTTAGACTATCTCTGAATGAATGTATTAAATGTCATCCTTATGATCACCATCTTTGTTTTCTTTTTCTTTGTGTCCTTTGCCTATCTTTTTCTTTTTCCTTGCTTTGCAACGACGTAACACGTCAATACTATGTAAAGCTAAAGAGTTTGACAAGCAACTTGGACGAACATGCAGTATTTTAGTTGTATTTACTACTTCAGACATGTTTGTTTGTTGTTCACTTATAATCCGTTTTGTGCGCGTCTTCGTGTAGAAGTTCAGTGAGATGAAATATGCAGATCATGGTACTGAACGTTACGGCTTGTCCAAACGTGATCGACGGATCAGCTTCTCTTGTGGTCTTATCAAGCCAATTTTCTTCCCTCTTCCCTTTTTCTCTAGCTATAACAAAATGACAAAATTGTACATTATATTGAATATTTGTTATAACTACTACATTTGTTACATTGTATTTGCAATTTAAATTGTAAATTTCATTATTTGTATGAGTTGAATATAATTGACTTGATTTGAACTTGATTTCAAGCTCTAAAACATTTCAGCCACATACTCCTGGAGATTTTCGTATTTCGAATTGCTCAAGCACTTGTAACCGTTTTTCGAAAAAAAACCAAGCTTTGTTTCGTAGTTAGCGAAGTCCTTTGGCCCTTTAGATTTCATCGTAGTAGTTGTACGTGTCTAAGCAACTTGCATCTGGGCCCTTTTACTGACTAACTTGCTTACGTTAGATGACATCAGTCATCTCAAGGCTCTGGCGCTAAATAAAGTGGTGGTTTTTGCCACGTGTCTGTTATAGAAGGACTTAAAAGAAACGACCCTATTAACAAACAGCTTCCAAGTCATGAACAAAATGATAGCTTGAGAGGCGAAATACTGCGCGCTGCAACAAAATTAAATCATGCTTCAATAATTACGTAGGCACAAATTTCTAGCATTTTTAATTAGAATCCGTGCTATATAGAGTATCACTGGGAATGTTCTAGTGCAAGCACTGTCAACGTTTTCATGCAGCTCTTAATTTCTCAGTACTGTTCAGTGAGTATGAGGTAGAGACTTGGCCTTGGTACTTCAGGATTAGTACAACTCTAACTCTACATTATAACTCTATTATACTCTAATGATGGCTGTCTCTAATTGTTACGTTTGTTTGATGCGTTATTGAATTTAATATGATCGAAAATCATCGTAAAACACCAGAGTAAAATTTAAAAGCTGTCATGACAAACAGCAATTGTACGCAGTCGCAACCTCGTTCCCAGGGTCTTTTCCCTGGCTTGGGGGTGGGGCGGGAAAAGAC
>JAHPZR010005167.1:12500-20000 GCA_019787425.1 Platygyra sinensis
AACCGTTAAATTGAAGGAAACCTAAAAATAACACTTTGTAAAGATAGAAAAACATCAAAGAGACGATAATAAACCATAAAGGAACAAGGATGGTTAAGGATGGAGAAGATTGACGCGGATTGCAAACAACGATTTTGAAAAGTTTTGCTAAGCTTTTCAAATTGACTCAGCCCGTTTAAACACATCGAAGATAATTTTCCCGGGGGGGGGGGGGGGGGGAGGGGGTAATCCCTTATAAAGGCTTAATGGGGACGTGCGGCCAGCCAGGGTATGTTTTTCGGGATTTTTGTCTTAAACAGGGTATTGAATTTATCATTTTTTTGTCTTAATCAGGGTATCGCTTTATCAATTTTTGTCTTAAATGGGATACCTTTTCTTGGACGATAAACAGCAAAATTTTTACAAGCTCTTGTAAATTAATGTTGACTTCCGTTGACTTTGGCATTGATGCCAGGCACATTAAATTTCCATTGATTACACAACAAGAAAGCCACACAATTTGTAACCGCAACTTTTAATTTATTTCTTAAACAGGGTATCAAAACTCGTAATTCTGTCTTAAACAGGGTAGGAAAATCAGCGATATTTGTCTTAAACAGGGTCAGGGCATGAGGGGCCAGGCCGCACCTCCTCACCCAAGGATATACAGAGTACCTCCACCGGGATAATTTTCCTGCCTGACGCTTTGGAAACAGTGCTCTTCAAAGAGACCTCTCTTGATCAGGGGCACCCAACGAGAATATAGTTCAAAACCACTTAAACATAGCATTGTTAAACGTGTTTTAGTATTTAAACGGTGAATGTGGGCATATTTTTATCCCCTATAAATTTTTCATCTGTTCGGATTTCCCAGCTGAAAGTCCAGTGATCCGAAAATTATAGGGATCAAACCTTACCTGTTCGAAAATTTCAGCCAGAAAAAAGGCTCCCGAAAATTCTAGGTGACCTTTTTAGGGTAAAAATCCGTTGAAAATGGGCAATTTTACCATTTTTTAGATGTTCGAAAATCCTAGGAGAGGCAGGCAAGTAAGTAATTTTACAACAAATGTTCCGAAAATTCTAGATCTCAAATCGTCTTCCGAACAGATATTTTTCCGAAAATTGTCGTTGGGTGCCCCTGCTTGATCGAAACGTCCGGTAAATATTACACAGCACTTCCGAAATTAAATATACAAACATTTGCACCGGTATTTGTGGAGCGAAAGTTCTAACAAATGCGAAACAAATATTTTAGCTGTCTTGCGCTTTAAAATGCCTTTCGAAAGAGATGCTTTTCGCTTCAATCCGTTCGGCACTTTCCGAGAAACGACTTCCAAACAGGTTTGAAATTCGAGTCTTGGCACTTTATGTTAATCATTCATCATTCATGCAGGGAAATGACACGAATTCTATTTACGGCTTTGGAAAAGCACGTATAATTTTCCTGTCCAGCTCTGAAAATGATTTCCAATGCTAACAGTGCGACAGTTCAAACCAAACATTTTTTTTCTCTTAACCCGCTAAATTTTCAATTTCTTATTCAGATGGACACGACCTGATGACCGTTGGCCATTGCTTGCGTGATCATGGGACCGAGACTAAAAATAACTTTGACAGCGTGACGCGAAGCTTATCATTATCATAGGGCACGGGGATGTGTTCTCTCACCTGATAGTCTCTTGATGAACGTTGATTGGTTCAAATTCCAGGCAGGGGCAAACATCGTTTTTCCTTGGAACAAAAACAGTCCATTATTATCTGAAAATTATCCCTCTAAACGAACTTAATTTAAGAGACTGGCGCGATTTAGAGAAGGTTACTAAGAAGGAAACTAACTACAAAATCTACTGTTTTAGGAAAATTTCACTGATGGTATGTAGGCAAGCACCACGTACAGACGAGACGTAACTGTAACGTGAAAATTAAAGTTAATAGGAGCACGCACGTGCATTTGTTTCTTTTCCTTCAGCTTGGCCTGCCGATGTGCTGATAAAGCTCGGCAAAAAGGCTTCACCGTCTTTGGTTTGCAGTTCTATGGTGAGTGTTGGAGTGGACAGAATGCCGAGTTGAAATATAACCAGTCCGGGATCGTTATCATTTTTGATAACCTCACCAAAACAAACCATAAACCAATCGTTGCACAGGATTTCGTTCACGTGACGTTATTTGGTAGCAACAGTGTATAATTCAATATGCCGGTCGACGAGGCGCTGCGATGAAAGGGGCTACTCACAACATCACAATGCAGCGTCATTGAATTAAATTTAGGTTTGCTTCATAATAGGTTATGGGATTATGGAATAAAAACAGAAATGTATGGAAGAAAACTGTCTTCGTCCAAAGTTACTGCGAATTTAATTTCCACACCGTGTGATATTTGTTCCGCGAGTAAAATGACACAGCGAAGGTAGACAACAAATATTCTGTTCACAAAAGCGTTGTTTATTGACACTAACATGATAATAGCTTCCATTTTCCCTCAGGCTTCATTTTCTTGGTAGCGGGCGAAGCTGCTTGTTCAACAGTCTGTAGTAAATAAAAACGAAAAAGTAACAGTAAATACATCTTGAAGAGCTGCAACTTAATTTCGTTTAGTTTGCGTGATAACAAACAGTATAAGTTTAATTCAACAGCCAGGCTCGGCGTAGTAACACGTAAAATGCAAGTAGCAAACATGTTCAAGGAATATTTGTTCCTCCAGAGCTAACATTTAGAGAGCTTAAAACATATCTGGCAATACAAACGAGCCGAGAGAGAAGAAACCTGGCAAAAAACAGAGGTGTCAAACTCTACAAATTTCACGCTGATTGCAGCGGAAGCCAACCTGACATATGACCTATGTCCTTCCAAAACCACAGGATTTTTGCTTAGCGAAATATTCAAAGATCCCCAGATCGTACCATACAAAAGGGGCAGATCCTTAGAGATATACTAGTTCGAGCAAAACTTCCTAAAGCGGCTATTACACGCGGATAGGAGTTGCGCAGGCCTGTTACCCCATTGTTGTCACTAGCAGAATCCAACGATAAGCTTCATTATATTAATGACTGGTGTGCCAGAAAACTGACCTAGTTTGGCCGGCATTTCTTGAAAATATCTCAGGACCACGAATGTGTGGACATTGAATCTTGGACTCAAAAATATAGGCAACTTACCTTTTAATGCATTTGCCGACTGACCGTCTCAGGCGATAAAAATACCTCACGTACGTCAGGCAAACATTAGGCCGGCGGGGATGAATAAAATCGCTGTCCTCTTCAATGTCGATATCATGTCGTTCGAATTCAAGCTTGAATTTTTCTTTAGGTCTTGCAGAAGTCCTTTTTGAATCGAAGACGCAGTCTTGCCACAAAATCGACATAAATTTGCTATTTTGATTCTATGGGTACCAGCATCCGCCATCTCAATACCTAGGAACACATCAATTACAGATGTAGATATGGCCGCCGTTACGAACAGCACATCGCAAATCAAAACAACCCCGTGCACTTTTTTCACAGATCGTGCACAACACTAAAAACAGATTAACGACATATTTATTGTGATTGTCGCAAAAATCTGCAAGCAACTTAAATCTAATGACAAAATGAAAAACATACCTGATCTGTATGCAAAATTGCAAGCGCTGTTTCACTTTACGAGTAGCATTTTACATCGTTTACGCTGGTCTTCAGCCGCCCTCCTCAAAACACGCGAGGCTCTTCCTTTCTTGGTACTTATCGAATAGAGTTATGGGTAAAACACCCGAGCATAATCGAACAAATAACGAGCAAAGCGAAGTGAATACGAAAATTCCCAATTTTTGAAATGGCCGCCATTATATGACGTCGCATGGTTATCAAAAATGATAACGATCCCGGACTGATAACAATTATGGAGAAGCCAGGCCGGAAAAGTGCATCATGAATCTTTACCAACCAAACGAGTGCGTCCAATCATCGAACCAGGAGTGTGTGGGCGGGTCATTGGCTAACTACGTCGACAATTTGACGGCAAGTAAGTTAAATGTAGTGAAAGATAAACCAGTTATTTCGAGGATTCTCAAAATGTCAATGTTTCTCTGTCGGGAGAAAAGCTTTACTTTTAGTGTCTCTCTGGGCCTTTTCACTGTGGGCGCTTTTGAATCGATTAAAAATTTTGATTAGAAATTTCGAAACTTTACATTTACTAATGAAATAGCATCAGTTCCACAATTTCCAGAAAAGAGGAAAACTTCGCGAGGTATAGCAAAATTTTCGGGAATTACCTACCGGGAATTTGTGTTCCATTTGACTTTCTTCCCGTGGAATTTTCGGTAATTCGACATTTTTTGGATTTTCCAGCCTGCGTAGCAGGCGTTTCTAAAAACTTACGCGAAGGGAACGAAACTGGGAGGAAGTGCGAAAAATAAGGAGCAGAGGGAGGGGGTGAGGCGAGCGAAGGAAATGCCTGCAATCAATCCCAGACATTTTACCGAACGCCCCCAAACATGCCGCGCTTCCTTGGGGCGACAACTGTCACATTAGAACCAAATGATAATTAACTTCCTTTTGACAAGTGCCCAGTATGGTCTTAATAGAGTCCGCTAGAACAGATAGTACGCGCAAATAGGCTTCCTTTTAATTGTCGGGTCTTGCAGTGCTCATTTAAAAAAAAAAAAAAGAAGTTTGGAAAATGGAGATACATAAGGGGGGAGTATCGCACTAGAGCGAATTTTATTTGTTTTACCAAAAAATTTGGTCATAATTGGAGCTTTTCCTAATGCGACCCCTATGAGCAAAATTTGGAAAAATTCAGTTCACCAAAAAGATCAAGGACAACGTAGTGTATGGGTGAGGCAGGCGGATGTTTTCAAAATCGCCCAATTAAAGAAAACAAAATTTCATTAAACATGTCAACTGCGTGTTTATTTACGAAAATTGATGCACCGTATGGAAGGAAGCAATTAAAAGAAACATGGATTTCAAATGCAATCATGACCTCTATAAAGAAGAAACAAAAGCTATTCAAGACTCATTTCCTAAGTAACGACTTTAGGGAGCAATTTGGCCTGCATAAGAACAATTTGAAAACAGCATGGAAACTAACTGGGATGCTTGTTAACAAAAAGTCCAATTCACAAGTCACCATTAAAAAGCTTATCTATGATAACAAGTGTTACACACACAAGGTTAGCATTGCCCGCCAACTGAACAATTATTCTATAAATGTAGGACACGGATCCAACCTATTATATTATCATTTCAATCGAGCTTTATGTTTCGCGGTATTTGTACTCAAGAGGTTCACGATGTCATTGTGAATAATATATAGATTTAGGCCTGCCTAAAAGCGTAGCTCCCTGGCGATTAGCCGGGTTGTTCAGTGCCCGATTGAGCTAACCCAGGAAAAAGTGGAATTTTGATTTGAGTTTTGTAACTCTGTTCTGAGTTTTATAATCACCATATACTCAAAACAAAGCAGCAAAAAACATTTGAATAGAAGAAAAAGTTATAATTCGAATATTTTCAATCCTGGGCTAGCGTTTGCCGGCTTCCGAACAATCCTGCTCTGTTTTCAACAAATTAACCTAACATGAGCCCACGAGCCAATTGAAAACCATCACTTGGTCAGCGTCAACACGTGACCTGGCCGGATGAGCTGTAGACTTGAGCCCGCGGTATGGTTACGTGATACTGGTCAGCAGATACCTTGTTTTGACAGATGTCAATTGATCATAACATGGATGTCCAATATCAAAGAAGTACACGGTAAACCCAGGCTGCATATCTCTGTCAACCTATCCTATTTGGAGTATGGCCGCCATGTTGTGCGACTCCGTCGTCGCCGTCGTGTGTACGCGCCCACGAGCATTGCCGCTAGCCATGATAACCATGAGAAAATCAACTCATGGGTTTCCTTTTCTTTACTATATGAGTATGGGGCTCCGCTTGGCGTTCGGGCCGCCGGAGCTCCGCTATTAATCTAAAAAAATCTACCACTGGTATTCCACAGCTGTGTATAAAGCTTGCGTGTAACCACATTTCTGAAGCATTAACTTTAATATTAAATGAATCTTTGTCTCAGGGCATTGTTCCTGACAGTTTAAAAGTGTTTAAGGTAACCCCTATTGATGAAGGGGGTAGTCCAGCCGATCTCATATCCATCCAATTTTCGTCCTATTTCTACCTTGTCTGCTTTGACGAAAGTTTTTGAAAAACTAGTATACAAGCAGTTTATAAATTACATTGAAAACATGAACCAACGCTGGGAAACAAATGCTTTCCTATAAAGCAATTGACCTCTGGCATGATATCCCTCTTTACTAGAAAGATCTCAGTACATTTTCCTTTGCCAAAGAAGCAAAACAATATCTACTGTCTAAACAACACTCTAAGGAATTACGTAAAAACATTTTTAAACATTACTTAATATCATCAAGCATATGCACTATTGACTTGGTCTGGTCTCTTTCTTCTTTGCTGCTAGTTTTTTTATTAAAAATAACTGTAAATAGTTACTAGAGGTTAACTCGAAAACCTGACGGTTCCTTTAACCTCTAAACTACTTTCTTAATTATTCTTCTTAATCAACCTATGATGCACAGAACGATCCTTTTGTAATTAGTTTTAGTGTGGGCTAATAAATATTGTTGTTTTTGTTGTTGTTGTATCCCTGCACGAGAAAGCTCACGAAAACCAATAGAAAACATTGAGACGCTCAACATGGATAGTCGATCAACCTCGTCCCCAGGGCCTTTTCCCCGCCCCCAAGCCAGGGAAAAGGCCCTGGGGACGAGGTTGATAGTCGATCTGGTCTAAGTTCGATCAAATTGATGGAAGAAACCGACGTCTCTGTACAAATATATAACTTTTTCAAAGTAACGGCGGTCCGCTATGACGAAAATCCCGAAAAAGATGGACAAAGATGTGATATCGTGACAAGAGGGAACGTACTTTGCTTGACAGTTCGACTAAATCAACCAGCCGGCGGCACGATAGATTGCCCGATACATGTTCTCGAAACACATCTGGGAAGCGACATGCAAATAACCGCGGTAACGGCCATGTAGTCTCATACGGGTATTTGATAAATGAATTGCAAGGACGTCCTGTCTACGGACTAGTCTCTAATGGCAGCTTCTTGCTCCGGATATAGAACGATGAGTTTGCCGTTTTTCGAAAGGTCTTTCGACGTTTCTTGAACAGAAAATTCGAAAGCCCCTTCGAACGTTTCTTCTGACTCGGCCATATCTATTTTGATCTTGTTGTGTTCCTGATGTCGGATTATGCATGAAAGACAAATTTCTGATGTCATATTTGGATTGACGGACGAATAACCAATCAAATTACACTATTGCTTCCCCTTCGTGGGCAAACGGAGATCGGTAACATGTTTGGGATAGGCCATTGCAGAAACGTGAGAGCACTGGAGCGAGTTTCTTATATTGATTAGATTGAAAATCTAAACATTTCAACTGAAGTGTTAATGAATGAAAGGCTACCCAACCAAGTTTAAGAGTCTTTAGCGGAAAATTGTCCAAATGAAGGCCTAGCAAAAGTT
>JAHPZR010005167.1:22500-27573 GCA_019787425.1 Platygyra sinensis
TTAAAGGGTATCATTGCAGTCACCAGAATTCTGGATGATTTTATGAAGGCAGAGAAAGGTGAAAAACCGTTGCCGTCTTCAGAGTCAGTAATGAAAATACTTTCTGACAGTATTTCACTGTTAAGTGATGCTTCACATGAAATAGATCTCAGAAGAAGAACTTTGTTTAAAGCAGACATGAAAACAGAATACCGACTACTTTGTAGTGACCAAAATCCAGTAGAGAATGGCCTGTTGTTTGGTACGGAACTTGGCAAGTCAGTAAAGGATTTGACTGAAGCCAGTAAAGTCACTTCTAAAGTAGCAATGAAACAGAAAAGGCCTCATGCCAGTTCTCAGAGTTTTCATGGAAGGTCAGAATCAAGAAGATCATTCCCTTTTTTAGGCCGGGGCAGAGGCTCGGTTGGCAAACAAAGGGGCGGATACAGAAATCCACCACACAGAAGCCAACCACAGTATCAGCCTCGACGATAAGCAGAAAGCCAAAGGAAAAACCTGTTAATAGTGTTCAGGTGAGAATCATTCCTAATGACCTGCAGCAATCAGTTGGTCAGTTTGGTTCGCAATGTGGAAACACACAGGTTAATAAACAGTTTGTGCAGGCTGGTAGGCTAAAATTCCATCTAAAAGAATGGGAAGAAATTACATCTAACAAATTTATTTTGGATATTGTGCAGGGGTATGTTATTGAATTCATTTCGGTACCCATACAGAGCTCTCAACCCAAACAACCAAAGCTTGAGAAACATGAGGAAATAGCATTGAATGCACTACTGGAAGAACTTCTGCAGAAAAGAGTTATTGAAAAATGTGTTCACGAGGCTGGAGAGTTCATTTCACCAGTATTTTTGCGTCCAAAGAAAAATGGGAAATATCGCATGATATTGAATCTAAAAAATCTAAACAAGTTCATCTCTCATATCCACTTCAAGATGGATACACTTCAATCATGTGTCAACTTAATGACAAAGAATTGCTTTATGGCCTCGCTGGACTTAACAGATGCATACTATTCTGTTTCAATAAGCCCAGACTCGCAGAAGTATTTGAAATTTCAAGTAGGCAGTCAATTGTACAAATTTATTACATTGCCAAATGGGTTGAGCTCTGCACCTCGTATCTTTACCAAACTCATGAAACCAGTGTATTCCACTTTGCGAACTCGAGGTCTTGTTTCTAGTGGTTACCTAGATGACAGTTTCTTACTTGGTGATTCATTTGTACAATGCCAGACAAATGTGAACAACACTTACACTCTCTTTGGTGACCTGGGTTTTAATGTGTCGAAAGAAAAATCAGTCACTCAGCCCACCCAAGTTCTAGAACACTTAGGGTTTGTTTTGAACTCTATTAATATGACAGTGAGTCTCACAAGAGAAAAAATTGATTCGATCACTCGTTTGGCACAAGACATTTTGCACAGGCCAACGTGCTCCATTCGAGAGGCAGCACAGCTAATTGGCACTTTAGTGTCTTCTTCTCCAGGTGTGGAATATGGACCACTGTTTTACAAACAGCTAGAAATTGAAAAAATTGATGCACTTAAAAAGCATAAGGGTTCCTTTGAAGTGCAAATGCAGTTCTCAGAACTAGCAAGATCGGATATTCATTGGTGGGCAGAAAAGAGCTGGTTTTATGTGAAAACAATTTCCCATGGCAATCCTCATTTTAAAATGACCACTGATGCCTCCTTGGAAGGGTGGGGTGCATACCGTGATGGTATGGAGCCTACAGGAGGCAGATGGCTAGCAAGAGAAATTGCTGAGAATAACCACATTAATTGTCTTGAACTTGAAGCTGCCAAACTAGGACTGCAGGCACTCTGTGCCAAAGAGAAAGATGTACATATTCATTTACAACTAGATAATGTTACTGCAGTAACTTTTCTTAACAATATGGGAGGCACTCATTCTAAACCTTGTAATAAGGTGGCACGAGACATTTGGCTGTGGTGTATGAGAAGGAACATTTGGCTGACTGCCACTCACATTCCTGGAATTCAAAATACAACTGCAGATAAATTCAGCCGGAAGTTTCAAGATAGGACTGAGTGGCAGCTAAAGCCAAGTGTCTTCAACCTGTTGATAAAGAGATGGGGGAAACCTGAGATAGATTTATTTGCCTCACGACATAATTATCAGTTCAAACCCTTTGTGTCCTGGCATGCTGACCCTGATGCATACGCAACAGATGCAATGTGCTTGAGCTGGAAAAACAAATATGTGTATATCTTTCCCCCTTTCAGCATGTTATCCAGAATTCTTCAAAAGCTGCAGGAAGATCAAGCTCGAGCCTTAGTCATAGCACCACTGTGGAGAACTCAAGTTTGGTTTCCAAAGATCTGTCAGATGTTAATCAGTCAGCCAGTACTTCTACCCAAGGAGGTATCTTTACTACAACTACCACACAACAGGAGCAAAATCCACCCATTATGGCCCAAGCTTCAACTGATGGCTTGTCTCTTGTCCGGAAGAGACTCAGACAGCAAAACATTCCAACACGAACTTGCGATATCATCATGGAATCATGGAGAACTGGGACTACCAAACAGTACCGAGTGTATCTGGATAAGTGGACAAACTTTGCAACAGCAAGAAATGAAAGTTCCATTCATCCAACTGTAGCCAAGGTTCTTGAATTTTTGACACACTTGTATGACAGTGGGAGTAGCTACTCAGCAATAAACACTGCTAGATCAGCCTTGTCTGCAGCAGTTGATTTGTCTGACAGTCCTTATACAGTGGGTGAACACCCATTGATAAAGAGATTTATTAAAGCAGCTTTTCAGTCCAGACCTCCTCTTCCAAGATATCACACGATATGGGATGTATCAAAAGTTTTAGACTTGCTGAAAACTTGGAGTCCTGCCAAGAAACTGAACTTGAAACTACTAACTCTTAAGTTTGTTATGCTTTGTCTTTTGGTTACTGGACAAAGATGCCAGTCAGTTCACTTAATGGACATTAGACATATGGTTAAAGGTAAATCATCATATAAGTTTCATATTGCCAAATTAGTTAAACAGTCTAGGCCAGGGAAGGCACAACCAGTATTAGTTTTACCTGCTTATCCAGCAGACAAGAGATTATGTGTTCTGTCATATTTGCAAGAGTATTTGACAAGAACAGAACCACTTCGCAATTCTGAACATACTAGTCTGTTCCTTAGTTATAGTAAACCACATCATCCTGTTTGTAAAAGTACTATTTCTAGGTGGGTCAAAACAGTGATGACGAAAGCTGGTATTGACACTGTGAATTTTATGCCACACAGTACTAGGGCAGCCTCTGCTTCAGCTGCATTTAGGAAAGGTTTACCTTTAGAAACTATAATGGCTGCAGCAGGATGGTCAGCAGAATGTACCTTTGCTACTTATTATAAGAAGGATGTCAAAGAGGACACCATTTATGGCGAGTCTATACTTAGCTGCTCACATTAGTGATTCTATAACTTGTCAGTGACTGCTGTTACCTTGTGATAAAAAATATTAAGGTTGCTGTTGGGTTTCAATAAACCAGTTTGGCTAAAAAATTGTCCAGTACTTGCTGGTGTTAATAAGGCCCATGTTTCTTTAAAGTCTCACGGGATCTTGAATATGCAAATGAGGAGGTAGAATTAAAAAATTAAACAAGCCTTACCTGTAAGGTGAAGTTTGATTGGAATTCTACCTCCTCATTGTTGCATAGAGAGATCACGTGCCCACCCAATTAGGGACTGTCCCCTTCCCAGGGAGGTTTATTTGACATGGGCCAAGGTCTTTAAAGGATGATCTTCACTACGCATGCGCTATCTCACGTGATCTCTCTATGCAACAATGAGGAGGTAGAATTCCAATCAAACTTCACCTTACAGGTAAGGCTTGTTTAATTTTTTAATTTTACCATTAAGGATAGTTTTACGGTCGTAAAAAATTCAAACATCGTAAAGTTGACGGAAAAAAATGCGTGAAGCTGACGAATTCCTAATCCCCTTGATGACATGTGTAATATATCAGTGAATATATCAAACACGGGAGTCTCTGTTTGGCCACAGTTTGCAAACATCGAGTATTTTTGACCCAACTTCTCAAAACCTCGTTGAGTTCATGATTTCCTTTGTTTAACAGTGATGAATCATCACTGAGGAGTTTTAGAATAAATGGGTAATACGAAAAACAAAGTTTCATTTTAGCATGTGTAATAACATTCGTTTTTTGTGTTTTGCAGTTGATACCGAAGCAGCACGCGACGAATAGCTTGACTCGTTTTACGGTTTAAATCCGAGGGTTAAATATCTAGACTTTAGATGCATGGGAGCCATGCCTTGTAAAGTCATCAGAAAACAATAAAACGCTGAAATGATACTGAATCAGTCTCTCGATATTTTGCTGTCATATTTTCGTTTCATTTCACTTAGCTCTTTTCTTCTCTTTTCCTTTTAAGGTAATTCCCTTGAAATTGTTCTACTATCAAACTTTTTTTGAAACTGGGCGTAATGAACATTCATGGTATGAACATTATAAAAATGCAATAAAAAAATGGGGTCACTGTGCTTGTTTACGCGTCAGCAAGCTCTTAAAATGGGGTATTTTTACTGGTTGCGCGTTAAACGTTCGAATCAGCTTCATACAGAATTAAATCTTGGTTACTTGAAAAGGACAAAGTTTTGTCTTGAAACTAAAGCTTCATTTATTGACATAAGCAGTATTGCTTCATTTAAGCCGTTTTTGATTCCCTGGTTGCGGGCATATTTCACTTTTTCGGACAGTTCCATGGCTAACTTGAAGTCCTCGCCTTGGCCAAAATACACCCAGTTGGGAACTATTTTCCAAAAAAAAAATCGTGTTCTACTATCAAACTTTTTTTCCTCCTCAAATATGTTTTTTCATTAGACTGTTCTTGGCAAATACCTAAAAGAAAAATCGGGGGTCACCGTGCTCGTTTAAGAGAAAAGGAGAATTTATTCCGTTATCGAGCTTAGTTTGAGGGAAATCTCTCACGTTTTGCACGTGCACGTGCTCGTGTGCGCGCGCTGATGACGCGAAAATCGTGCGCAGTAGGGATGCGCAATGCAATACTAAGGAATTACCTTAAA
>JAHPZR010005168.1:0-2500 GCA_019787425.1 Platygyra sinensis
CATTCGTGAAAACACTCGCCTTCAAAACAGCGTGTTTTTGAATAAATAGTTGCCCTATTCTTCAAACAAACGATATGGCGGGGAAAAAGACAAAGTTTTGTTTTTCATGGCCAAATTTAACGTTAGAATAGCCGGCCGATTACGAAATATTCCTATTTTAATTACAGGGTTTACAATAATGTCGTAGTCAAATTTGATTTTGCCGCTCAGCCCGTCTTTTTACCGGATGTGACGTCACTTTTTGTTGGATGATCCATACACAAAAAATGTGCCAGGCGTCGTAGAGTGTTCTCCCCCGCCCCTGCGGCGGCCATATCTACATCTGTAATTGATGTGTTCCTAGGTTTTGAGATGGCGGATGCTGGTACCCATAGAATCAAAACAGCAAATTTATGTCGATTTTGTGGCAAGACTGCGTCTTCGATTCAAAAAGGACTTCTGCAAGACCTAAAGAAAAATCCAAGCTTGAATTCGAACGACATGATATCGACATTGAAGAGGAGAGCGATTTTATTCATCCCCGCCGGCCTAATGTTTGCCTGACTTACGTGAGGTATTTTTATCACCTGAGACGGTCAGTCGGCAAATGCATTAAAAGGTAAGTTGCCTATATTTTTGAGTCCAAGATTCAATGTCCACACATTCGTGGTCCTGAGATATTTTCAAGAAATGCCGGCCAAACTAGGTCAGTTTTCTGGCACACCAGTCATTAATATAATGAAGCTTATCGTTGGATTCAGCGAGTGACAACAATGGGGTAACAGGCCTACGCAACTCCTATCCGCGTGTAATAGCCGCTTTAGGAAGTTTTGCTCGAACTAGTATATCTCTAAGGATCTGCCCCTTTTGTATGGTACGATCTGGGGATCTTTGAATATTTCGCTAAGCAAAAATCCTGTGGTTTTGGAAGGACATAGGTCATATGTCAGGTTGGCTTCCGCTGCAATCAGCGTGAAATTTGTAGAGTTTGACACCTCTGTTTTTTTGCCAGGTTTCTTCTCTCTCGGCTCGTTTGTATTGCCAGATATGTTTTAAGCTCTCTAAATGTTAGCTCTGGAGGAACAAATATTCCTTGAACATGTTAGCTACTTGCATTTTACGTGTTACTACGCCGAGCCTGGCTGTTGAATTAAACTTATACTAAGCAATTATTGGATGAGGTTGAGCATGATAGCGAGAATTATCAAGGCCGAGGTTTGTGTTATCTGCCGAAGCCGAAGGCTGAGGCGGATAACACAAACCGAGGCCTTGATAATTTCGCTATCATGCGAAAACCGAATCCAATAATTGTTTTATTATACAATTATAAATGTACAAGCGTTGAGACATTTCACAGAACAACAACAAAGTAAGCCACGCAATGACACGTTTCAGTGTAAACATCTTTATTAATGACAGCCGTGAATAACGTGTAAAGCGGAATTCAAAAGGTTTACAGAAAGGATTTAAGCTTAAAACATCTGAAAACGTTTCAGGAAAAACTGAATCGAACTGAAACTTTTGAACAAAATTCTAAAGTTAAGTTGTACGGTCTTATGAAAAATGTTCCCGATTTGCGTTTAATGAATGTTGACATTACAGTTAAAGAAATTAAAATTTTTCGTTATCTCTGAATGAGAGTTCTGTACAATAAATTCCTCTTGAGAAAGGCTAATAACAGGAGATAACTGGTGCGGATTAATAGCCACTTCCTCACCTCTCACCTCGCACTCTGTCGTCAGGGTTTCCGACATTTTTCTCTTGGTTGAAATGTCAGTCCTGCTGTAGCTCCGAATGCTGGATTCATTTCTGTGCCCGCTCACCGCCATGATATGCCTTGCTTCGAACCCTGACTTGTCCAGGATTGTAACCGCCGTTGCCCTGATCGAGTGATTGGTGTAACACTTTGAAAGTTTGGCTTCTCGAGAGATCCTTTTCATTTTTTCACCGAGCAAACGCTCTCCGACAACCATGTTATCGTACCACACTTGATCAGATATGCCGGCGTTTTTCTTCGGCCGCTGAAACAAAAATTCGTTTGAGGGATTCAGGTGCTGTATGTACCGTTCAAATGAAGCCACAGGACAGTGTGGTCCTGGTTTCTCGAACATCACGCCTCCTTCAAATCCTTCATCATTTTCTCGTCGGTTCTTTGTGAGTTCATCTGTTGTTTTGCACACATATTTTGCACCTTTGCCATCCGTGCTGAATGAAAAATCAGTTTTTTTGAGTTCACGAAGATTTTGCCTTCCTCGGCGACAAAAGTACAACATAACCTCGAAAAAAACTTTGTTTTGAAGCGTTTCCGGGCTGTTTTGGTTAAAAACATCGCTTTCGTACAGCTTTTTAAGATCTTCTTCGCAGATCGGTGGCGTGTGTTCGACTTTGGCGAGCCCTTGTCGTTTTAGTTCAACGCACTTGGCGCCAAAAACTTTGTTTGCCTCGGCAAATGCTGGATCGTTTATTATATCGAAGCCAAGAGTCGCCTTGAAGTGTCTGCCCAGTCCAAATCTCAGGCTGT
>JAHPZR010005168.1:5000-7500 GCA_019787425.1 Platygyra sinensis
TTGCGTGTAACCACATTTCTGAAGCATTAACTTTAATATTAATTGAATCTTTGTCTTAGGGCATTGTTCCTGACAGTTTAAAAGTGTTTAAGGTAACCCCTATTGATGAAGGGGGTAGTCCAGCCGATCTCATATCCATCCAATTTTCGTCCTATTTCTACCTTGTCTGCTTTGACGCAAGTTTTTGAAAAACTAGTATACAAGCAGTTTATAAATTACATTGAAAACATGAACCAACGCTGGGAAACAAATGCTTTCCTATAAAGCAATTGACCTCTGGCATGATATCCCTCTTTACTAGAAAGAAGCAAAAGAAGAAGCAAAACAATATCTACTGTCTAAACAACACTCTAAGGAATTAAGTAAAAACATTTTTAAACATTACTTAATATCCTCAAGCATATGCACTATTGACTTGGTCTGGTCTCTTTCTTCTTTGCTGCTAGTTTTTTATTAAAAATAAATGTAAATAGTTACTAGAGGTTAACTCGAAAACCTTACGGTTCCTTTAACCTCTAAACTACTTTCTTAATTATTCTTCTTAATCAACCTATGATGCACAGAACGATCCTTTTGTAATTAGTTTTAGTGTGGGCTAATAAATATTGTTGTTGTTGTTGTTGTTGTTGTTGTTGTTGTATGCCTGCACGAGAAAGCTCACGAAAACCAATAGAAAACATTGAGACGCTCAACATGGATAGTCGATCAACCTCGTCCCCAAGGCCTTTTCGCAAAAGGCCCTGGGAACGAGGTTGATAGTCGATCTGGTCTAAGCTTGATCAAATTGATGGAAGAAACCGACGTCTCTGTACAAATATATAACTTTTTCGAAGTAACGGCGGTCCGCTATGACGAAAATCCCGAAAAAGATGAACAAAGATGTGATATCGTGACAAGAGGGAACGTACTTTGCTTGACAGTTCGACTAAATCAACCAGCCGGCGGCACGATAGATTGCCCGATACATGTTCTCGAAACACATCTGGGAAGCGACATGCAAATAACCGCGGTAACGGCCATGTAGTCTCATACGGGTATTTGATAAATGAATTGCAAGGACATCCTGTCTACGGACTAGTCTCTAATGGCAGCTTCTCGCTCCGGATTTAGAACGATGAGTTTGCCGTTTTTCGAAAGGTCTTTCGACGTTTCTTGAACAGAAAATTCGAAAGCCCCTCCGAACGCTTCTTCGGACTCGGCCATATCTATTTTGATCTTGTTGTGTTCCTGATGTCGGATTATGCATGAAAGACAAATTTCTGATGTCTATTTTGATTGACGGACGAATAACCAATCAAATTACACTATTGCTCCCTGCTCGTGGGCAAACGGAGATCGGTAAATCGTTTGGGATAGGCCATTGCAGAAACGTGAGAGCACTGGGGTGAGTTTCTTATATTCATTAGATTGAAAATCTAAACATTTTAACTGAAGTGTTAATGAATGAAAGGCTACCCAACCAAGTTTAAGAGTCTTCAGCGGAAAATTGTCCAAATGAAGGCCTAGCAAAAGTTGCAAGATTCCATAGAAACCCTTATAATTTTGTGCCCTGTCTACCCAGTCCATACAAACACTATTTTGGGTGATATTTGAAGAGCTACCATTTTGCCATTTTCCTCCTCCAAATACTTCTATTCGTGGTAAAGACTCTCAAATGTAGTTGATCTTTCATTTGTATATCTTAGTTTCTCAAACAAACGGAAAACAACCATACTCGGCTTTCCCAGCCCTCTCACGTTTGTGCAATGGCCTATTGACTGCAGGCGATTCCTTTTCTTTCCACCCCCTCCCCACTTCTCCCCAATTTTTTGCTCAGCCCAGGCGTGCTCCTTCGCGCGCCCGCTTTTTCGCTCGCTTGTTCGATCTCCGCCTGGGAAAGGAAAGGAATCGGCCGCAACGCAGGCTATGGATTTTCTGGAAACTTTTCCAGGAAATTTCCGTACAATTCGTCCCCGTTCCAACATTTTAGGACTGGACTCGTCCAGTAGCGTACGACGTGACAACTTTGAAGTCGTTAAGCTTTGGCGAAAATTTTGCAATGAATATTTATGACACTTCGCAGATTTAATAAATTTGGCATAGACATTGAGCGATGGAAGTGATTTTTTGTTTACTTGAAAATTACGAAAAATTGCGTAAAACGGTCCATTCAGCACATTGAAGGACATATTAATTTTACCATTAAGGATAGTTTTACGGTCGTAAAAAATTCAAACATCGTAAAGTTGACGGAAAAAAATGCGTGAAGCTGACGAATTCCTAATCCCCTTGATGACATGTGTAATATATCAGTGAATATATCAAACACGGGAGTCTCTGTTTGGCCACAGTTTGCAAACATCGAGTATTTTTGACCAACTTCTCAAAACCTCGTCAGTGAGTTCATGATTTCCTTTGTTTAACAGTGATGAATCATCACTGATGAGTTGTAGAATAAATGGGTAATATGAAAAACAAAGTTTCATTTTAGAATGTGTAATAACATTCGTTTTTTGTGTTT
>JAHPZR010005168.1:10000-15000 GCA_019787425.1 Platygyra sinensis
GGCTTACCAAGACTAATTTTGTGCTTGGTTTAGTCTCGCTAGACTGCATACTGAGAATGCTCGAGAATGTTTTTTCTAGATCATTTCCTAAAAGAAACGGCTTTATCTTTCTTCTTCTGGCTTCTCGAACCTGTTTAATGCCTCGGCAAGACTTTTATGTACCTTATCTTTTGCCTAATCACGTAAAATATTATGTTAATTCTCAAAACTTTCCGCCATTTTAAAACAGCGGAGGGAAAAACTTGGTAATGATGACGTTAATCGTGCATCTGTCCTCTAATAGATCTTAGGCGAGAACCAATTAAAATGCGAGAATAACTTGGGTTATTATATAAAGCGTCATATGAAGAACCACTCGATCAATCAGATTGCTGGAAACTCTTTGTTAATCTCTGAAATTATACTAAAACGATTTAGTATATACTAAAACAGTGGATAGTGTTAAACGCGCGCGCTGATTGGCTCGTCAAATTCCGGATATCCTATGCTATTTACCTCCGAGCAACTCAAGAGAAAATGGCGTCCCGGTTTGCAGCGGTGAAAAGTGAAGAAATCACCCAAATTAATTTTTGCGGTGTATATTATCTCACTGTTTTAGTATATACCAAAACAACTATTCACCTAAGTGGCGGTGGCTAGCGTTGGGTATCCACCACTAGCCACCTCCACTTCGGTGAATAGTTGTTAAATATTTACTGATGTCCTCTTATCCGACAAAGCAACGCTATTACTATGCAAATCTCTCGGCAAAAAAAGGTTCTACAGATAAAAAAGTTAAAAAAAAAAAGAACAAACGGAGAGGAGTGGCTTACCGTCTGAGTCTTCTGCTAGATTTGGCGGCAGTAGATAGATGTAGAATAGAATTCGTGGAAGGAAGAAAAAGAAGTCAATTTTGCACCTCTTAGAAAACTCTTGACCGCCCGCAGTGACGATAGGTTGCCCACAATACGCCAAAAAGACCTATTTTCGCTTTTGAATATTGATCTTACACAACTCACGAGAATTGTAAATCCTAGCTAATACTGGCACATGATGCGTGCATGTCACACGAACAGCAGCATTTTATCAGGATATATTATGGTGTACATTTGATGCTACACCATCGAATATTTAAGACCATGTGAATTGTTGTGAAGTGTTTTGACTAAATGTGGTGCGATTTAATTTGGTCTCCTGATATTTGACTTTTGTGTCTGAATATTTTAACTTAAATTTGTTTTTTTTTTTCAATTTGCCTAGTTTCACTTTAATAATTAGATCAGTTTCCAGAAACACAAATTGATTTCCCAAAACACAGGTTAATTTCAAAACCAAAATAATTTCTCAAAACCCAAACCAATTTCTTTAAAAACAAACCAATTTGTCGAAACACAAATCATAACGGACTGGGCACTATCTCCATGAATGTCAGAGAGAACCCAGAAATACACTTATTTCCAGGAGTTTTTGCCGATATTAAACGTGCTTGTAAAAAGAATATGGTCGACCTGTGCGGGTGTCCTTCGCGAGGAAAAAATGGAAAAATGTAAACGCCTTGTTTTTAAACAATTCAACAAACCTGACAAGCAGTTGAGCGTTTGCATAACTTTCGAGAATCTTTTACGAGCTCGAAAATTCCCATGGGCTTTAAACACGTTTTCATGGATTTTTCACTATGAAACTCGTTGAAGTAACTCAACTGATATAGCTGTATTCATTTTGTTTTCACCGTTTTGTATTTTTCTAAATCACTATCTTATCGTGTCAACTCTCGCCTTGCGGACATCCCCGCGATGTAACGGACGCACGCTATTACGGACAAAATCCAGATCCCCGGTAAAACTTTACTGAGAAGTTTGACAAGACTCCCTCTACCAAAATGACAATTTTAGTATTTTGAATCTCAATAAAGCGGACACCACGTACTTCTCATAGAACATAATTATGTAAAATAACATCTGCTGTTCATTATCACAATCTAAAAGACTTCTAACCTGCGATCATACCCTCCCTCCCTTATATTCAGACGTGGGGAGGGAGGGCGTAGTTTTCCTATTCTCCCCATTCCCTTCTCCCTTCCAGAAAGAAAACGCCTCATTGCAGGTTAAAAGAAATCTGGAATGGTTATTTTATCATCAATTCTTTTTTGTACGCACAGTAGTCCTTCCTTTAATAAGGGGACTTATTATCTCACAACCCGCTGTTATTATAACGAGAATTGTCTGGTCAGTAACCTTTCTATTAACATAAGTAGGCGCTACTGAACAGCCAATAATATCTCGGCAAAGTCTACTAAAGGTATATACATGCTTTTACCATACTAATATTTTTGCAGCATAATGCCGTTGGTTCTGAAAACTGTGGGGAAGTGTATGGAAATTTTGCCAGAAACTCGCTCTAGAATGAACTAAGTTGATGAAAGTGGTAATATCTTTGGAACTTGAACTTGATACCACGGATGTAAATGGCAAAGATGTTGCCCAGTTGCATTTTGGTATAATCGCAGCCTCGTTCCCAGGGTCTCTCATCTTACCGCCCCTTGGAGCTCTATGGGGCGGTAAGATGAGAGACCTTGGGAACGAGGTTGGTATAATCGAAGGCCTGGCTACCTCTTTATGCCACGCTTCCAAGATTGTGTATAGTTCGTGGATTTGTATTAATTATTGGCAATTGTTCATGAAGTGTTAAACTGAATAATCAGTGTCTAACATTTCTTTCAAAGTGAGACTAAGAATGTTTATTAATAGGTACGAGCCTATAGGGGGGGGGGGGGGGGGTAATTTTAGTCTGGCATAATTTGAGCATTATACGTCCAGTCGAGAATAATTTGGAAAATAATACCCTGGTTTCATGGGTGACGCCCGAAAGCATAATAGTCTATTTTTCGAGCATAATCCGACAGACCCTAGCTGTATGTTGTGTGATACGCACGCAGGCTAATCTGTTGTTGATTCAAATCACTGTACGTGGTTAAGGTGACCGAACACAGTTTTCAAGTGCCTATGCCTAATTAACCATAACTTTCAAACTATTTATGTTTTGGCGCCCACTTTTTGCAAGAGTCAAGATTAACCACAGAAATATTTACTCTCGCATTTTGACTAGGGTGTGTGCTGTTGCTATGGCAACGGGGCTGGTTAAAAACAAGGCTTAAATAATGGTTTTTCTTTATTTAAAAAATATCCAGTCGTTAGATTGTTTTCATATTTTGCACACTTAGAATTGACATTGAATCCCTTCTGTCAACACAGTTCTAATAAAATTTTGACATAGGCGATTTTCGTAATTCGCCGTTAATCGTTTTCTGTATTATTAAAAATTTCCCATGTCAAATTTCAGATTTTTTTTGATAGATCATTCGCGTGGTCTCTGATCTATTTTTCTGCCAAATTTCTTGAAATTCTAACGACTGGATTGTTAGAAATCGGCATGTTTCTGCTAAAGCAATCGGTCTCAATTTTTCGAGCGACTGCGCATGCGTTGCATTTAACTGGGTTCTTCGAGGTTCTTCCGGTAACAAACAAAAGCTGAAAATTGTTGGGTTCTTTGCATTGTTAGCTTTTCTAACACATCTCTGTAATAAAAAAACTAAAGCCATCAATTCACTGCGTTCAGTTATAGAGAAAAAAAACACAGATAGTGCGAGTGTTGAGTAAATAAAATGATCGATCTACTGACGGCATGTTTGTTCTTTGAAATCCTTGTGCACGTGCTAAATACTGCATCAGCAAAAGCACGCGCGAAAACTGTGTTCGGCCACCTAAAGGTAATGACAAATGGAGTTTGGGCTGACTGGTTGTTCTGCGGTCGCAGTTTTAGAGCTTCTTGGCGTGAGCGTTTGCGTACGCGGTTTACTTCTCTTTTTAGAAGGCGGCGACTGTATCCTCGTAAGGCCAGATAGTTTATTAGTTCATAGCAGCGCTCACTGAAGAAATGGTCAGTTGAACAGATGCGACGTAAACGTAAGGCGAGGCTAAAAGGAATGGTACGTTTGGTGTGGGCAGGGTGCAGGCAGGAACTCTTTAGACGATTTTAGAAGGTACTGATGTTTATCGGTATGTTTGGTATGAAGATCGGTCTGGATTTGGTTATTGTTAAGGTGGACTTGTAGGTCTAAGAAGGGAAGTGACTGGTTTGGAGAATTTGAGTACTCGTGGGTGAACTTTATAGTTGGATGGATAGAATTTATGTAGTTAATAAAGGTTTTAAGATTATCTTCTCCTTCAGTCCAGATCATGAAAATGTCATCCATATATCTCCACCATGCAGACAAATGGTTTCAGAGGGGCGTTTTCGATGGCAGGCTGTTAAAAATTTCCCATGAACAAATTAGCTTAGGAATGTGCCATGCGCGTGCCCATCGCAGTGCCATGGGTCTGTAGAAAGTGTTGACAATTGAAAGAGAAATTACGATCTAATTTGCTATGCTCTAACGATCGTAAATTATTTTCCTCTTAAAATCATACGAGCTACAACTCTTATAGACCTTAGAAAGATAAGCAACTAAAAAACGTAACAGGAAAAGGAGACACCGGCGGAACCCCGGAAAAATTTGCAATAATCAATAAACTATAAAATATCTTTCTTATATGTTTTCGCTGTAGAACCCGCTTTAGACTTCAGTAGTGTCGAAATAAGCTCTCCAAGATCTGGCTTTACACTAACCGGTATGCACTTTCAACCGTGGTCTGAGACAAACATCTGCAACGAGAAAACAAATGAAATAATAGAAAATATGAACCGCCAAAAACAGTCACAAGCTGTAAAAATACTTCTGCCAGAACATGACAAAACGGCAAGTGCCTCCATAAAAGCATTGTAATAATACCAAAAACAGGCCAGTGCCTCTTATACACAACATTGTGACAATACCAAACTCAGGCCAGTGCCTCTCATCCACTGAATACCAAAAGGCCAAGCGTCCCATGTAAATAAAGCTAAAGACACCTAAGAAAGCTTGATACGAACAGCCAAGATGAACCCAGTGAAACTAACACTAACCAAAAACGTATTGGTGTTAC
>JAHPZR010005168.1:20000-46534 GCA_019787425.1 Platygyra sinensis
TTTATCAAGGTTTGAGTTTAACAGTCAATAAATGGCTTTCTTTATTAGAATTACATAGAAGGTGTTACCAGCAGGGCAGCTAAACATCATACAGTCTGCAGAGTAGCTAACGGTAAACGGCAGATTGGTGTTGATTCATTTTATAACAAGAAGCAATTAAATCATAACATCGTCAAGCGATAGTATAGTATTATTCTGTTACCAGCAATGATCATAGTTTTTTCGATTTGATATTCCACGAAACCACTTGAAATTGATATCGATTTCAAGACCCATTTAATTTAACGACACATTAGAACCTCTTTCCCAGGGTTTCTCATCATACCGCCCTCCTGGGAACGAGGCTGGAGACATAACTGAGATTTGAAACAACCAGACATGTGAAAAGCTGTATATATAGATTTTGCATGACGCCGTGTAATCTGTAGACTTTGGCAAGTTTCCTCATCCCATTACCCTTCTTAACTCCTGAGAGCCTTTTTGGTGACAGTCAGTTACATAAAGACGTAAGTGTACCTCTTTTGAACTACGCAAGGAATCTGTCTCAGATCGGAAGAACCACTGTGCCGCCTTTAAGTCTAATGTAATTAATTTTGCGCTTTAACTTGCCGCCATGGAGTCTTTATGAATATTTGAAGAGTTTCCATGAAACAAACCTTTAGGAAAATCTCTGCTAAAATTTTTCGTTTTTGTGGATGCTGTTAGAACTGCAAGAACAGCATGCTTTATGCCATCGCGTGTGTAACTTCGGGAGCCAATAAGATCATGAGAAATACAATCGATTTGACGTCAATAACATTTCGATGGACCTCGAGTAGTTCTCGGCAGTCAGTCTTTTCCACGACTTTGGACGGGTCTCAACGATCGCCAAGTTAGCTAAAATGGCGGCCAGTCGCAGATGAATGTATATTTGGTTAAAATTGGGCTCGGAGATGGACGTCAGAACTTTTGCTAGGATAAAGAAAGTAATTTTTAACCAGTTGCTGGCTCCTAAGGCTGAAATTATCCAGCGTTAAGCTGTATTTTTGTTTTGCGTGTGAAACGCCACAAGGTAAATATATCATCGGGCAAGATTTTGTTTTCCTTTGTGTGTCGTTCGTAGCCCGCCGAGGTTATTTTTACGTCTAAATCACTTAAGAATAGTTCTGAAAAGATGTTCTCATTGAGCTTTCAGCTCTCAGGCAACTAGACGTATTGAGACTATTGAACACAATGAACCCAAATAAAAGAATCGGGATATTTTCCGCTGAGAAATTTACTATTCAAGTTGCTCCGTTGAGACCCTCCTAATCCAATCGCAAGTTGCACAGCATGAAATCCACAATTTACGGATCTTTAACTCGTGCGTAAAGAACCGTAAATATAAGGCCTCTTCTTTACGGACAAGTTCCGCGTTCCGTAAATATGCGTAAATTTACAGAGCGCGTAAAGACTTCGTAAAGGATAGTAAATGTTCGTAAAGGATAAGGATCTGGATGGATATAATTCGCAACTTTCTATTCAGAGAAATACTCAAAGAAGTGAAGTAATTATGTCTTATTCATCTTCAAAAGAAATACGTAATTATTTTGACCTGTTTCACTTTACATACTTTACGCACCTTTAACATTCTTTACCAATCTTTACGCAACAACCTTTACGGATCTTTAACTTTCTTTACGCCAGAACTCGTAAAGACTGCGTTAAGGATGTTAAATGTTCGTAAAGGATAAGGATCCGCATGGATATAATTCGCAACTTTCCGTGAAATTCTACTCAGAGAAATACTCAAAGAAGTGAAATAATTATGTCTTATTCATCTTCAAAAGAAATACGTAATTATTTTGACCTGTTTCACTTTACATACTTTACGCATCTTTAACACTCTTTACTGATCTTTACGCAACAACCTTTACGGAACTTTAACTTTCTTTACGCCAGTCGATTTTACTGCGTGTTTATGGAACGCGTTAACGTATAAAAATGCGTGTTTGCGTTGTTTTTTTTTCGGAGAGCATCTTAGTTATCACTGTTTTTACGCATCTTTTTAACAAAACTGTTAAAAGAGAGGATGGTCATCATTTGTTGACTGAGTTGTTGGCCCTCCATCACCATTATTTTTAAGCAGTGACAGTGACAATGGCTCAAGTAATAGACTGAGAGAAATTAAAGATGTCAATTAGACCTGTTGTATAACGCTCTATATAAAATATTTGTAATGATTGTGTTAGCAGATCGTATCCTCAACATTGATTGTATGTACATGTACATAATGTTTTTCCGTTTGAAACTCTGGTTTTCTGTATATATTGTAAAAAGCTATTTAAAGTGATGGCAATAAAATGAATTACAATGTAACATTGTGTTGCTGCTCCTGTTGGGTGGGTCGCAGAGAGCCGTGTATCATACATTGCGCCATTTCATTAGCACTGTTTAGTAACGTGCTTTTTGATCGCTTCCGTCTTTGTTATGATATCGCCTTGCAGACATCATAAATTATCGCAAGGTTATCGTATGTTCGTAAACATACGATACGCTTTTTTACAGTACGCGTAAAGGTAACCTTTCGTGGGTATTGGAACAAACTCTTTTTTACATAAGGGCCTGAAAAAACGCGAACGTAGCAAAATAAAAGTACCCACAAAATGGGCATGTAATTTACAGTCCATTTACGACAATTTACGTTGCGTAAAGAACCCCCGTTTCGTCCCTTTACAAACATTGTTAAGGTTATCTGTACGACTTTTTACAACATGCGTAAAGGTTGCGTTTTAATGTCTATCTGTACGACTTTTTACAACATGCGTAAAGATTGCGTTTTATAGTCTCTCTCCGGAATCTTTACGCACTATGGTTTTAATGCGTAAAGACGTTCTTTACGAATGTGTAAAGACATACGTAATGAAGCGTAAAGAGGATCCTTACGCATTCTTTACGCCATCTTTACGAACGCGTAAATTTAACTTTTCATGCTGTGTTGTGAGTTTAAACCATTTTAGTTCGCGAATTAAGCTATCTACGCATTACTTGTTTGCAGCGAATTTTCCAGATCGTTTACTGCTCGTGGGCGATCCGAGTGAATCATGCAGCTGAACATCTGCTGTGTTCTGTTCTTAAACCCTTTTCAAGAGTCATATCTCCTTTTGAGACCGAATAATCTCTTTCGGGAGAGCCGAAACGAATCATGATAAAGTTGCTTCGCCAAAACAACAGTCAGTCCAACGAGGCATCAATTCACATTGTACATAATTTGCATAAGCTTCCAAGTTGTGTTTTTTTGCGGAAAACTTCCAAGAATGTGCGACCCTTAAGGTTACCGTGCACCTTCAGACCGACCATTTTGTTGAAATTTTGATTTTTAGGTTAATGTATAGGTCTAAGCATGAACTTTCATTTAAAGCAAAAAAAATTCTCAAAAATATTAAATGATGGCGGAGAAAATACGGTTTTTCGTTTTTATCAGAAGTAAAACTTCCGTGTCTGATTGACAGGCCGTAGGCAACCTGTTGAGATATATGTAGTCAACCATGACGGGTTTCACGGGAATCTTGCTGTGAACACACGTTGATTGGCGTTGATTGGCTCAGTTATCTGAGAACCCAGTTTACTTTGTTTGTGGGCGGAGTTTGTTTGCGAAACAGAAAAATTTTTTCAGCGCTTTTTTTTTTTCACCATAAGGGGACACTTAAGAGCTACAAGTCAAAGGGAATTTGTTCAATTGCTCTCAAATTTTGACAGAAGCTAGGTTTACATATAAACAACAAAGTCGTGTCGAATTTTTTATTTCTAAATACTTTTTATCAGGAGCGATTTTTGTACGATCACTCCACATTTTTTAAATCCTATTTCAAAAATGTTCTGCAACTTTTCACTGAAATTGAATATAGCAAATCGCAGACACGTTTTTTTTAGCGCTTTGGTCCCGGAAACGGGGAACACATTAAATAAGCGAAAAAACAAAATTCGCACTTTGACATATAACGTTCCAAAGGTGATTCGGGCGCTCGCATTTAGAAGTGAAAAATGCGACAATTCATTTTTTTCAAAATTTTTGGTATAGTCTGATAGCCAGTCCTATACATGTAGGGGTTTAGATATCTACAGTTTAAACCGGACGAGCTACATCCCTTGTACGCGAGACACCCCTGAAGGTGCACGGTAACCTTAACGCATTTCATAAATAAATGTTGTAGCCACATTTTATATTAAATCAAGATAGGAGTATTTTTTAAAAGAAACTCGGGAAGATGCGGCATTCTGTTTTGTTATTTAGTTTGGTTTCATTCGTCTAGTTCGTGTCACGCAACACGCAGTCAGACACAGTTGAAAGAATTGGCGATTGCGAAGACTGCTAAGTATTCAGTGAACTACTGGTGAATTAAATTTGGCTTAACTGTCAATGCAGACTATTCTTAGGACTTGACAAGCACCTCAATAACCCCGCACAATTCCCCACACATTTGAAGTTTTAATTTTCCCATACAATTTGTCTCCAAAATCACACACAATGCTATGTTCTATTTCTGCGCCTAGATATTTAATTCAAGTTACCGAAAGTCATATCTTTAAAAATTTGGAGATCATCAGATTTTGTGCGAAGCTACGAGTCCATAAACGTCTTCGTATTAGTTCATTTTATTGCAATATCTTTTGTTTTACACCGTTCAGGCGGCGAGCAGTAAAATCACACAGATCTCGACAGAGAACCATCTACAATATCAACGCGAAAAGTTATCCAGTCTCTGAAATTTCGAAAATTGAGATCAAAAGTGAAGAATGTGCTCAAGAAATCAGTTCCTGCTTCATCTGTTTTACACAACATTGCTTGTAATTATAAATTGTGGAAATTCAGAAATACTGAAAGGCAAACAAGTTTCTTTAGTAAAACGACTTTCTAACAAAATTCTTTCAGTGTCTTCAATCTTAACCACCAGCATCCACACGCAGTTTGCAACTGCCTTTTGTTTAAGAATTGCCATTAATGTAAGATATTAAAATGCCGCTGAAGAGACTGAAACAGAGACTTCCAAACATTTATATCAAGTCTAAACGTTCCTCTAGAGGGCATCGATAAACCAGGAACACGGAACATACCGGAACATACCGGAACTTTCCGGAACATGGAATAATTACATGAATGTTTTGACAAAAATATAAAAAAGTTAACTAAACAAAAATAAACTGATATCAGCTCGAAATATGAAACATTATTTTTTTCTCAAGCATCTGAGCGGGCCGGATTCCTAAATACTCGAATTTGATTTGCTAATGACGCGCACGTGACCGGTCCAGCTTTTTACGATACGGCCCACGGGCCGTATTTTTTGCCCGCTGAACATAAATTTCGCTCCTAAAAGTTACCGGTAATCGTTAATCTTTTGCCTGTTTTACACTTCCATCAACGAAAAGTCAACGCAGGTTTACCGCTGTGCACTTTAAAATGGCAAGGAAAGTCACTGTAAGTAAATACAATTGAGTGTTTGGAAGTTGTGAGAGTTTGCTTGATTGTTTGTAGTCGTAGCGCTGTAATGGCGGGGAATCCTGTGTTTCTCTCGCCATAAAATTTGAGTCAATTTAAGTCGAGTTTATCTCTGATCATTGCTGTATTAAGGAGAATTTCTGTGGAATACACTTAACGAATTTCTTCGCTTTCTGCTATTCAATTTACGATAGAAAAGCCCGATTTCAAGTGATTTTAATGGAAACGACTGACCGAAATTGTTTTGTAGTAAAACTTCAAACTTCGCACGAAATTTCACAACGGAAAAACTATATTGGAGAACTTAGCAGGCGACATAAATGCGACTAACATAAAGTAGATCGAAAAATATTTGTTCTTTAATACATCTGTCCTTGTCTATAGCTAGTATCTGAGTTACTCGTTTGTTGCGAAGATTTTTGAGTTATTTTTTGTAAAAAAAAAATACCTCTTAGTCGGCGCGTCGAGTATGTTATGGACGGGTGGATCATGGATCAGAGATGTATGTATGTCACACCAATCAGATTGGATCTACTATTAAACACCAATCAAATTTCCTGTTATAAAGGTAAATGGTATGTGAGAAGATTTGATCCTGATACAGTTGAGAACGGTCATATTTATTCTTCTGTAAAAAAGGAGGAAGTATTCATATATTGGGTTTACCTCGACATTTTCTGTGGGTTAGGCTGAGGATTTTGTGAGCGGATTTGATAGTCATTAGCAACTGGATAATCAGTCAAAGAAACATAGTGTTTGGGATATAACTGCGAGCATGCGATGAAGGGTGAACTTTTCAGTCCCATTATATAAGGTTTTGAATTAAATGAGTGTTAGCCGCTATTCTACTAATGTTGATGTAGGGACAATTGTTATGTCAACCTCGGGGCGGAATGCACTAGTGGGAATGTGAAGAGGTTGTGACCAGGTTTGAATCGTTTTCGCGATGTAGTGAAACCTAAATATTGCTCCAGAGTCGAGGGTGAGTCGTTAATTTCAGCATCCATTGATCAGTTTCAGTGATAAGCTTCAACGAGAAAAGCGAAGAGACTACGATTAATTTCGTCAACAGAACAAAAAGAAATTATTCTTTGACGATTTTACATTTATAATGGTTCTTGTTTACTACTGGGATGAGAAGATACGTTATAAATGAAACTTAATCTTCTCTCGTCAATGTTATCAGGGTTTTCGCTTTATCACATTAATAGCCAGCACGAATTGTAGTAGAAAAAAAAGAAAATTTCTTGTTTAAGATAACTTAAGTGAGGTATATGAAGTTTTGGGAGTTCTGTGATTTTATTAAGTACAAGGACTTTGGTGATTGAGTAATAAAGACTGACTTGTATGTTGCCGGTTTGTGATTTTTGAGTTATTTTTTTGTAAAAAAAATACCTCTTAGTCGGCGCGTCGGGTATGTTATGGACGGGTGGTTCAGTGAGTGGATCAGTGGTTCAGTGGATTAGTGGCCGAGGATTTTGTGGGCGGGTTTGATAGTCATTAGCAATTGGATAATCAGTCAAAGAAACATAGTGTTTGGGATCATGTATAACTGCGTGCATGCGATGAAGGGTGAGCTTTTCCATTATGTAAGGTTTTGAATTAAATGAGTGTTAGCCGCTCTACTACTAATGTTGATGTGGTTTCTATGATAGGAACAATTGTATTTAATGGGGCGGAATGCAGTAGAGGGAATGTGAAGAGGTTGTGACCAGGTTCGAATCGTTTGCGTGTTGTAGTGAAACCTAAATCATGTTTGCTGCAGAGTCGAGAGCGAGTCGTTAATTCCATCATCCATTGATCAGTTTCAATGATAAGTTCCAACGAGAAAAGCGAAGAGACAACGATTAATTTCGTCAACAGAACAAAAAGAAATTATTCTGTGACGATTTTACATTTATAATGGTTCTTGTTTACTACTGGGATGAGAAGACATGTTATAAATAAAACTAAATCTTTTCTCGTCAATGTTATCAGGGTTTTCGCTTTATCACATTAATAGACAGCAAGACGAATTGTAGTAGAAGAAAAATAAAATTTCTTGTTTAAGATAACTTAAGCGAGGTAAATGAAGTCTTGGGAGTTCTATGTTTGTGTTAAGTGCAAGGACTTTGGTGATTGGATAATAAAGACTGACGTATATATGTTGCCGGTTTGGAGGGGATTGTGACAGTTACATAATATACATCGGGTTGTTTATGGTGGCTAGTTATGAACGAGATGAGCTTTGTGTTTTGAAGTAGTTCATGAGTCAGTAGTAAACGAATGGGTAGAGATACTTTATTTCAGGTTACAAAGGGTAACTTCACAACGAGTAATTTCAATTAGAGGTCACGAATCGTCACTTCTATTTCAAAGGACATATTTTAGAGGAGACGAGACTATTTAGATTTGCAACAGTTTTAAAATTTACAAAATAAGTGGAAGTGACAATTGTTTTGTTCTTGTATGCAAATGTAACGAGATATTTTTATTTTTAGTTACAAAGGGTAATTTGACACCCTTGTTTTTCACAAGGGAGTAAATTCAATTAGAAGTGATGAATCGTGAGCACTAGTTTCCCCGAGATGTTTACTATTTTTAGTTAGAAATGGTAACTTGTCACTTCTGTGTTTTACAAGGGAGTAAATTCGATTAGAGCTGACGAATCGTCACCAACTGTTCCCATGAAATGTTTGAACAAACAAAACTAGATATTGCTATTTTTGAGCTATTTTTTTGTAAAAACAAATACCTCTTAGTCGGCGAGTCGGGTATGTTATCTACGGTCAATGGATGAGTGGGTGAGTGGGTGAGTGAGTGAGCTAGTGAGTTAGTGAGTGAGAGATGTATGTATTTCACACCAATCAGATTGGATCTGCTATAAACAGCGAATCAAATTTCTTGTTTTGATGCAGATTCATGTAACATGATAGTTTTATTTGTTATTTCCAAATGGTAACTTGACACTTTTGTTTTTCACGGTCAGAATAAACTGGCAAACAAGAAGCCGATCTCGCGGCGCTTCCAGAAAAATGTTTGGACCTATCTTTTCTTAATGAATTCAGGGACATTCTAATATTTCGCATTAACGGCAATTGCTAAAAAACGGGAACTTTTAGCGGAGATTTTCCTAAAGTTAAATTTTGTGGTATTCCTGAAGACTCTGGCGGCGAGCTGACTGCAAATTAATTCGATTAGACTTTGAGGAGACAATGGTTGCACCCTTCGCGAAATAAAGTCTCATGAGGTGGCAAAAAAACTCTCAGCCGTTGGGAAGGGTAATGTGACAAGGAAACGTCCCAAACTCTACCGATTTCGTGGCGTCTTATAAAATTTACACAGCTTTTATAATTCTTTCTTTTTTTTCAGGATTACCTTTCATAACGTCTTCTTGGTTTTGATATCGATATTAATTTGAAATGGTTTCGTGGAATATCAAAACTAAAAAAATCTACGATCATTGTTGGAATCAGAACATGCTTGTTATAAACTGAGTTAAATTCAATGATACGTTGACTAGTAAAAACGTGACACTCTTACTTTTCACTCGAGCGTTTGTAACATGATACTTTTGTTTTTTTTCGTTAAGTTATACAACATGATGCCCTTGTTTTCTCGAAAACTTAAGTGCGATGTGCTTTTTCTTCACTGCTGGAGATAAATATCTAAATTCAATTATACGTTGACTGGTGAAAACGGGACAATATTACTTTTCATGGGAACGTTTGTAACATGATACTTTTGTTTTCCTCCTTAAGTTATACAATATGATCCCCTTGTTTTCTCGAAAACGTATAAGGGCGATGTGTTTTTTATTAATATCTACGAAAAAAATGGAAGAAAAAAGATTTTTTCAAAACACTAATTATCATTTCACGGATAAACAAAAACTAATCTAATTATGAGATAATCACATCTAACAGGTCTAGTCACGGAACAGCACGTTCTTATTCTGTTGGCACCTTTGGAATCAAAACAAGGTATAAGCTGACCAGTATCACGTGACCATATCGCAGGCTCAAGCATCCAACTCATTGAGGTCACGTGTTTTTTCGAAGTTGACCGCTGACCAAATAATGGTTTTTAATTGGATCTTGGGCTCATGTAAGGTTAACTTGTTGAAAACAGGGCAAGATCGTTTGGAAGCCGGTTAATGCAAGCCCAGGATTAACCTTTATTCAAATTATAACTTTTTCTTCTATACAAATGTTTTTTGCGATTATAAAACTCAAAACAGAAAGCCAAACCTCACCGGAAGGTTACAAAACTCAAATCAAAATTCTACCTTTTTCTGGGTTAGCTTAATAAAGGGCACTGAACAACCCGTCCAAGGAGCTACGCTTTTAGGCTGGCCTAAATCTATATATTAATAATCTTTTTTCGTGCACTGCACGTAATGCTAATGATGGGAGAGTTGGAAAGACTGACCCCCGCTCCACGGACTACCCTACGGGCCACTCCCCAGACTACCCTATGGACTACCCCTACCGACTACCCTAATTAAACAACCAAATTTACTATAACGGGGAAAAGAGACACAAGAAGTTTACCTGCTCCACCTACACGATCATAGGTAAAAGTAAAGTCTGCATACCAGCTAAGTGGCCCATCAGACCCGAGCTTATCCGGGATTATAGATTATAGTATTTCTACTCCCCCCTGCATGGGATGCTAGTCCATTGCAGGGTTACCTCCAACATAAAATTCGCCGGTACCCATTTATACACCTGGGTGGAGAGAGGCACTGTGAGAGTAAAGTGTCTTGCCTAAGAACACCAAACGATGTCTCTGGTCAAGGCTCGAACCCGGACCGCGCGCTCCGCAGTCGAGCCTACTAACCATGGGGCCACTGCGCCTCCCAAGATCATAGCTGTATGAAAAACAGCCGCCATTTTCTATTCACCGACTTCTACGACCCAGTCTATTTTTCATTGTAACCTAATTCTTCATCGGTCACATGCCAAACCCCGTTTTCTGAATGGACTGTTGAATATTTGCTTTTTAATCTGCTTCAGGTGTTTGGCATTAACGCTGACATTTGCTGAAAAGCAGCTCTTTTGAACCTTCCTTCTTGAGAGTACCGGCATTACAAACAGGAGAAATAAATTAACTTTTGGATATTTTTTAGCAAATGGTAATGTCGATGACAAAAACTTAAGGCAGATTAAAGAGATTGATATTCAACAGTGCCAATAAAGAAATGGGACGAAAATGAAAAAAAAAACCTGGGTCGAGGAAGTCGGTAAAAAGAGAATGGAGGCTGTTTTTTATACAAATATGATCGTGTAGGCTTCTTGTGTCGCTTTCCCTCGTAAAAGTAAATTTGCTTGTATACTTTGGGTAGTCCGTGGGGGTAGTCTGTAGGGTAGTCTGTGGAGTAGTCTGTAGGGTAGTCTGTGGAGTGGGGGTCAGCACGTACTCCGCAGAGCGAGGGTCAGTCTTATCAACTTAACTTTCCTTGCAAATGAAAACTCGGACCTGGCGAATACCCGGCATCACCATCGCGAAAGTGTATTTTGCAATAAAAACAATCGGTCCTGTCCTATAAATCACCAAGTTGTCGAGAGGCATTTCATTTGAATTTTCAAGTATTGCTAAAAGCAAAGCGTGTGATGACTTGATTACATATTAGTTTATACCAAAGACTGATTTTTCGGCTGATTATCGAAGTTTGTTGAAATCTACAAAGTTCTGGGCTTAACCACAGAAAACCTAGCATCAGTAATATTGGAATGAGGCCAATACGAGAATATCTGTTTACAAAGATGGCCGTTCTAAAATCGGGATGAAATCTTCACAAACATGATTCACCTTAACAAGCGGCATTTTGATTGGTTGTTTATAGCAGTACCAATCTCATTGGTGTGACACACATACATCTCTCACTGATAAACTGACCCACTAATAATATACACCAGACCCGTTGACTAAGAGAATCTTTTTAACCAAAAAAATAAATCAAAAATAAATAGATAAACGTATTTTTCCAAAGCCAAGAAAACACTAGCTCTTTTGCCAGAGCTTTACATACCCTCTGACGAGATGACAGCAGCCATATATTCCAGACGATAGCTCGCAAATGCTTGTTCCTTCCGGACACTGATATTTTTCATCAGGGAAGAAAACCTCGCCGGAGGTGCCGATGAAACGAATTCTCTTCAACGCTGTTTCTGGCTGCTGTGAAGGTCTGATTCTGCCAACTTTAAGGTCCATACCAGCTTTACCATCACGGCAACCTTTGTCTGTATCATTACCCAGCGGAAGGGCCGGCACTCGCAATACAGATGAATATGAATTCACCCGCGGTCGCACACATTCTTTGGTTGGAGTGTCACACGTCCAAAACACAGGGCAGCAAGTTTGATAATCGTTGCAACAAACAGCTCCGCTGCCAAAGTCACAACAACCATATCGACGGTGTGGTCCTGGAGGCTCCCTAGGGCAACACCTTTGCCGATAGGTGCAATATCCGCCATCTGGGCATCGCGTCTGCGGGGGAGCATTAGCCAAGACCTTCAAAATTTAAGTAACAGTTGCCTATTAATCCTCAATTTAACAAACCTGCATTGCAATGGATCTTGCACGGAACAATTTCCAAGAACTTGTAACATGCTGGAAAAGGCATTGATAGGCCAACACAGACTCCCCTATGTTATTTTACGGTGGCAGTACGTTAAATTTTTAATTTTTTTAGTTTATACAAGTTGTTTTGTAAATTGTTTGCAGCAGTGGCTGATTTTGGATTAGACTCCATTTTTGCATCAGTATTTGATTTTTATTTTTTACCCCTGGATGGTATGTCGTCACAAAGGGCATAATTTTGCCTTTAGTCTGTTTGGTTTGTTTTTTGAGTGCCGACTACCGTTCGGCAAAGGAGACCTCTGATAATTGTTCTTTCAATTACGCTTTTTGGATTACTACGCGCCGCTTCTAGTCGTGTTTGAAGTGACACATGGCCTCCTGGAAATTACTTTCCGAGGATTCTGTTCTAAGAAGTCTGTTTTCTTCTCCTTTAATACAGCCTCTCTTGACTCCTGGTGGAAGGCAAGAAGAACAGTGTGTATATCGAAAGGTCTCGTTTGGCTTGTACTGAGTTTTGACGTCGAAGATAACTTCGTTTTGGAATCTTTCAACTTTGGACACTACCGTGTCTAAGGATTTGATTTCTTTCTCTGAGATTTCAGCTGTAAACTTTATCGTGGGATGGCACGTGATAGCTTGTTCTATGAATAGATCAATGTCTTGTCTACTTACATCCCACTCTTTTATGATCAACTTTATTGATTTTTTCAGATGTATCACATAGAATTCCATGAAACAATAAAAACGCCGTTTTCCAAAGATATTTAAATTTAAAAATTGTGTAAATATACTGATGACGTCATATACTGAATTGAATTTTATATCAAGCATGTCAAGTATATAAATAAATCTATCTTGGCTAATTTGTAGAGCAGACCTTTGAAACTTGGCGGCCTGATAGTTCTACAGGATACACACATACGGCGCTAAAAAAATTCTGTTTCCATGCCAGCTCTTTTCCCACTCTTTTCAGGACCCACCCACTTGACCAACCTTGTTCCCAGGGTCTCTCCTCGCTTGCTACAGCGGGCGGGAAGATGAGAGACCCTGGGAACGGGGTTGCTATTTGACTTCAATATGTTACTGATTTTCAGTTCGAAACACGCTAAACGAGGCCGCAAACTCGAGTTAACACATTTATATACTTACTGGATTATGTATATCGCATATGAAGCAGCATTAGCGAGTATCAAAGTGGCACGACAAAGGTGGGCAGAAAAAGCATTTAATATTGAGGAGGTCTGGAACCTAGTTTGTTGCCATGGTAATAAAACTGTTGAGCTTATATTGTGAAGCACATTTAGTAGAATCTTACTGCAAAGAAGCAAACATTCCTGATACTAACTGGCTGATATATCTTTTTTCATCATAGTTGATCAAAATTTGGTCCAGCCGTGCTTGTATAACGTCACCTGTTAGCTAATTTGGATACAGTGGCACCCCACTATAACGAACGAAAATGGTTATCTGGTTAACAACAAAAATATTCGTTATAGCGGGATAACCAAGCTAAACCAAGTTGAACAATGGGATATACATCACGCAAAACAGTCTACAGACTTGGGCGTGAACAGCTACATTTAAAGAGGGAGGTGAATAGGGGGGTATGTGAATCGGCCGATCCACTAAAATTAATGGCTGAATCCGTCGATCCGCTCAAAATATCGACTAAACCCGAATCCGCAAATTGTTTGTCGCGTTAGATGATATGTGAGATAGTTGCGCTGCGCGATATTGTGTTTTACCAGGAGCCCATCTGGGCTCCTGGTTTTACTGTAAGTTTTAGCGTTGAAGATGACTATCAACGAAATATTTATGTAAGGGAAGGTACGTTTTTCATTGGGACGGGATGGGGGGGCGGATAGGCCGGGGTATTTTAGAAATTTTTTCCAAAAAAGTCGTGGCCTTCCCACTTCCTAAATTGGATTAATGCATGACCCTTCATAAATACCTAAACAAAAGCATCTGACCCTTACCCCACCTCCTCGAAGACAAAAATAACCGGAAGTGAAACTAATTGACCGGAAGTGTTGCTCACATAACCGTGTCTGCGCACAAAGCAGTTAATTGGGTGGCGTTGCACGATGAAAATGACAAAATATTCCTTAAAGCGGAATAAATTGTGCATTGGGACCGTCAAAATCAATTCGTTATAGCGGGGTTCGTTACAGCGGGATTTGTTTCCACATATGTTAATGTAATTCTGCCAGGCTTTCAAATGTTGTTCGTTGTAACGGGGTCTTCGTTATAGCGGGCTTCGTTATAGCAGGGTGCCACTGTATTTTGAAAACTTCAATTTCTCCGAAACGAGAAGAGATATTTGAGAACAATCAACAGCATTTTTCTTCTCATACAGACTTATTGTTTATGTTTTAAAATGACTTCAATATCAGAACGATGCGATTTTACAGATTTTAAGCATTCGCAATAAATTAAGATTTGAACAGCGACGACTATTACGCGAGTGTATTGAAACTTATTTACTTAAAACACAATATGAATTGCTTTATAGCAAGTCATTGTTTTTTTATTTGCTAACACAAAAGAAGTTTGACAAATGTTAGCCAAACAATACTTCAAAAAAGTTTAAGTCCTATTTTAACATTATTGCTATATTTTTCTCCTGACACCGATATGATGGGTCTAATGACTGGCAAAGGTTTGTGGATTTTTGTTAAGTGTAGAAAATCGGTATCCTGGGCTGGATAGGAGTTTGTGAAAGCTACATTTTCGTAATGTCATCTATATGTTTGCCCTTTCGGAATCTTTTAGTGACCAAGGGAGTTTTCAAGAGGTCGGTAGTAGACTCTGCTGTCGAGCTGAACATGGGCCTCTTGAATTTTGTCTGGCAGTATTCTTTTGCACTATTTGACTATTTCTCTTTCAGTAATGCTTAATTTGACATTTTCCTGCGGTACCTTTCAAAAGCAATAGCAACCTCGTTCCCAGGGTCTCTCATCTTACCGTCCCCTGAGGCGAGCGATGAGGGGGGGGGGTAAGATGAGAGACCCTGGGGACGAGGTTGGGGCCGATAGAAGGTTGTACTGGTGGTATCCAGTTTGATTTGACATGGAAAGGATGTGGCTCCTTTGCGTCACACACGACGGACTAAGCGGGACTTAACTCGTAGATCTAATCACATAGGGGAGTCTGTGTTGGCTTTTAAATGACCCTTTTAATGCGCGATTTTCACTCACTGTCAATCCATATACCATGATACCTTAAACAATTCGCAAGTTACGGGCCAACCTAGGTATTTAGGTCTACGTAACTGGTACTTTTGTGTGTATTTTGTGGCGTCAACAGACGAACCGTGAATACGAAACTAGATAAAACAGATTCAACTGCATTAATATATTTTTAATAAGATAAGTTGAGGTGATTTTGATTTAATGGTGCATATACATACATCATTTGGTTGTGACTCTGGGTGCGGAACGGAGAATGTCATCTCTTTGGTCTCTTTGGTTTCCTCAGCATAGGAGAAGGTCACGTAAATTAATACCACTAAAAGAACGTAGCGCTCCATCTGCAGATTCAAGAAAACGTATGAGCATTATTACCCAGGCAGCCGTGAAGCCTGGGTTTAAACTTCGGCCTTCCGTTTTTCCCCCGTTCAGTGAGATCTCGTTCCCAGACCTAATTGCGCCGGCGGCTCAGGCACAAATCGCCGTCCGGGTTCTAAACCATAAAAGGCACGCACACGTCACCTTCAAAGCACTTTGTTGCCTTATTTGTGCAATGGTAGAAAGGCGGACGGTCGCTTAACTTAGAGGTCGTGGAGGATAGCGCTGTTTTTCGTTAAAACAACGGAGTCATTCACGTAGAATAAAATAAGGTAAATAATAAAAATACAGTTAAAATAAAACCTTATAACTCTGTAGAGGATATGTAACCTTTAAAAGAACAAAAACGACGAATTATCTTCGTCACTTCACGGAACATTCAAATTTCGCCACTGACTAAAATAACAAAGCTGATGCCTGCGATCAACGAGCTATTCGTTACCATTAATATCTTAGTACTTATTTTGTTAAATATTTTGTATTCATGTTTGTTAAGTGGAAGTGGAAATTAAAAAAAATGTAAAGTGTAAAATGATTCAGATCTATGAGCGTTGTGATGGTGCAACAAACTGAAAATTGAACAACGCCGAGTTATTCCTCAAACTGTTCTACATGTATATTCAGAGGAAAGAAGTTGCAAACAAAATGTACTGCGAAGAAACAAGAGAACTTGAAAAATGGCAAAGTGAGATTTCGCCTGAATAAGCCAATCAAATGGGAGCGTTGGTTGTCCGTTGGGATTTGTGATCGGCCTGCTGAACACCTCAGTCTCGACCATCTGATCATGCGTGCGTATCACACGACACACAGCAAAATTTCCTTAGGTGATATCCCAAGGGTCGTAAACAAAACACTGACTCGTGGTCTTCAAACGACCCCGATAGACTATCTTAAACAGCACTTAACCTTGGAATCTTTTGTTTTTACTAGCTACAGTAAACAGCTCAAAATTCAAACAATTATTTTGAAAATTCAAAGTTCGTTCTTCGAAAAAGAGTTTCGAAGTCATGGTACTTCCGTCAACATCAATGTTTGACGGCAGCTCCAATATTTACGATCGATGTGAATAGTTTTGAGTATCACTTAACCATTAATAATACTGACTTATAAGTACAATCAATTCAAACAAATGATATATTGCCAGAAATTTGGGTCAAGATGGCGGTTGCGCGTGCGCACTCAGGCCATAATGGCTGTGAAATCGTATAAGAAAATGTATGGAGAAAAGGAAACTTGTTCAAATATATCGATTGTGAGCTTACGGGTCTCCGGTGCCCGACTCGAAACATGATAAGCACTGTGTAACCTTCTCATCTAGATTAAAAACGGCTAATTTAAAGTAGGTTTACTTACTTCCTGAAGTTGCCGCTTTTATCCTTCGTTGTACGCTCCATTTCTTCATACATTGTCTTAAAATCTTGCCGAAGTCGTGCGAAGTACTCGTCGATTAGGGGATAAACCCTTCAATGAAGTAAATTTGCCCGACTCGATATAACTTCTGCGATGTAAGATCTTTCCTAAACAGCCATAAAAAGGATGATTTCTGTACTGCAAAATACTTCCACTGGCCATTATTTCCCTTAGTTTTTCAGCTAAAGTCCTGTAATGGAGGCCATATTTGTGAACGACCCATTTTGGTTGGACTGGCAAAAGGAAAAGCTTCGCAAACCCAAACTTCACCCAGTCGCCATTTTGTTTGTAAACTAGGTTCCAGGCTTCTAAAAGTCCTCGATTAGCATACCAGGCTTGGTTTTAATAGAAGTAAAACGCGGGAAAATTATAACACACCGGCCCCCACCGGCCCACAAAGTATATAGCTTCCCATGTATTCTCAAATGAGCTGTACAATTTCCATTTTACAAAAAATTTGGTTCCCTAAAAGGATGGAGTGATACCATCTTTCGTTAATGATACGTTTATTCAAAGCTACGGGGCTGAATGCATGTGTTAGTGAGGTAAAGTTTTACGCACATCTGCGTCCTGTTTCCTTGCTATCAGCCGCTCGCCCTGGTAGATACCTAAAAATTTTTTTGAAGATGCTTTTTTCTCGCTTTTTTCTTCGTAAAACAGATCCACAGAGCTGAAATTATTTAAAATATCGTAGCCTATCATGGCCTCCATTACAGGACTTTAGCTGAAAAACTGAGGGAAATAGTGGCCTGTGGAAGTATTTTGCACGCTTTCCCCGACTGCGATAGTTTTTGTCCGCCATTTTGAAAATGAGATGCCGCTGACAATTAATCACGGGCGTGAAATGTCCATTATTTCTGGCAATGTGATAGCTCTCTGTTTTTTTGTTGATTTTTAAGCTTTGTCTTCGTAATAAGGAAAGATTAAAAGAAGTGGAAATATCTTAGGCAATTTTAGCATTTTTGGAGGGGCGGGACTCAGCGGAGGAAAGAGAGGGAGTGGAATGTCTAATATTACACGTAGAAGTATTCAGCTGTTGAAATGAGTTCTGCCGTTCTCGTAATTGTTCAGTCAGTACAAAAATAACCCTTCAATTGGCTGAAACACCGGTAACCCAGTAAATTAAATAGCTAGTTATTAATCAATACCCTTCTCGAGTGAGCAAGTTGCTGGAATTCATCGGCTTAAGATACTTGCAATTAGTATATACACACTCAGTGATCTTGGTGTTTTAAGCAATCTGATTGGTTCGCTATCTCTGGCTAATGAGCATTATTCACCCCCTACCGAGTGAATAATGCGTAAGCCAAACAAAAATAAAGCATACTTTTGAATAAAGCATACTTTTGATTCACACTGATTTGAACGGTGTTTAAGGGCCATTATTCTAGACTGTCACGAGGTTTTTTCGAAGATTAACTATAGATTTTCCATGTTCAAAGATTCTGTAAATAGTTTCGCGAATTCGCGCATACTTTGTACAGCTTGCACGTTGCACGAATTGAGAGGCCAATTAAATCGATTTTTAATGGTTTCCTTCTGAAATGTTGCTGAGATCACTTCCTGTGTATATACTAAAACAATTATTCTTCTCAATCTCGGTAAATAAGGATATGGTCGACCTGTGCAAGGGGCCTTCGGAAGAAAAACAATGGGAAAATGTGAACGCCTTCAACAAACCTGACAAGCAGTTGAAGGTTTGCATAACTTTCGAGAATCTTTTACGGATTCGAAAATTCCCATGGGCTTAAACACGTTTTCATGAATCCTTACTATAAAACTCGTCGAAGTGACTCAACATATACACCTGTATTCATTTCGTTTTCACCGTTTTGTATTTTTTTAAATCACTATCTTATGGTGTCAACTCTCGCCTTGCGGACATCCGCGCGGTGTTACAGACGCTCGCTATTACAGACAAAATCCAGATGCCCGGGAAAACCTTACTGAGAAGTTTCACAAGACTTCCTCTGCCAAAATGACAATTTTAGTATTTTGAATCTCAATAAAGCGGACACCACGTACTTCTCATAGCACATAATTATGTAAAATAAAATCTGCTGTTCATTATCACAATTTAAAAGACTTCTAACCTGCGATCATACCCTCCCTACGTTATATTCACACGTGGGGAGGGAGGACGTATTTTCCCCTTCTCCCCATTCCCTTCTTATTTCCAGAAAGAAAACGTAAGTGGAAGCGTAATTTTAGTCTGGCATAATTTGAGCATTATTCCTCCAGTCGAGCATAATTTGGGAAATAATACCCTGGTTTCATGGGTGGCGCCCGAAAGCGTAATAGTCTATTTTTCGAGCGTAATCCGACAGACCCTAGCTGTATGTCGTGTGATACGCACGCAGGCTAATCTGTTGTTGATTCAAATCACTGCACGTGATCAAACTGTAAACATGTGTTGAAATCCTTCGTGCCTCGTGCGGAAAGCTTCGTGCCTCGAGCACCATTTAACCCGGGATAGTCAATCGATAAAAATTAATATCTGAAAATCATTCGATAAATCGATATCTAACGATAAATCGGTCAATCGATAAAAATCGATACTCACACGCCGACGAAGTGATAATTTTATCGATTTTATCGGATTCTTCGATCGGTATTGAATCGATAAAGACTATCCTGTTCCCGTTGAGCGACCGGGACCCTTTGATTGTGACTCTTTATATGCAGATTTCAAAGGCAGCAATGAAATGATTTGTTGTGGAGCATTGTGCAAGAGACCAAAGAGCCTGCATTGTGATTTTTTTCCTGACTCGATTTTATAGTTTGATCACCCGGGTTCGATTACAAACTAAAATTCTCGTGGAAAGAAAACTTACAGCGAAAGCAGAATTCAGCTGCAAAATCTACAAATCTTGAAGAAAATGCTCGAACAATTAAGTCAGTTTTTTTCATAGGATTAGCCCTGTGAGCCAAAAAGCTTGGACGTGGCCTTGAAAATTGCAGGAGCTGAAAAAATACCCTCTGAAAACTTGTGGATTCGGTCATCTACAGGCCATTTGATTCGAGTTTTGAATGAAAGGAGCCTGAATGACGGTGGATATTTTTGTCTTCGGTGGTTGGTTTTTCTCAATTCAGTTTGATTTAGTGTCGGAGACACATTTGAGCTGCGATACTGTTGGCCGTGAGCTGTGGTTAGCTATACTAAGCTCGCTATTGTGCCCTGAAACGGACAGGAACATTCGCATCGGAAAGCAAGGTTATTTGTTTATTTTATCTGATTTTAAGAAGTGATGTTTTGATGTTTCATTCCTGACGTCAATCAGTGTGTCAACAGTTATTTTGACACTGGGAAAAGTTGAATTTTTTAAATAAATTAATCTCAGAACCATGCATTTTGTTTATTGGGTTTGTTAAATTCGAGATAAAGCAATGGTTCTCGGCTTACCAAGACCAACTTTGTGCTTGGTTTAGTCTCGCTAGACTTCAGACTGAGAATGCTCGAGAATTTTTTCTGGATGATTTTCTAAAAGAAACGGCTTTATCTTTCTTCTTCCTGCTTCTCGAACCTGTTCAATGCCTCGGCAAGACTTTTTGTACCTTATCTTTTGCCTAGTCACGTAAAATAATATCTTAATTCTCAAAACTTTCCACCATTTGAAAACAGCAGAGGGAAAAACTTGGTAATGATGACGTCAATCGTGCATCTGTCCTCTAATATATCATAGGCGAGAACCAATTAAAATGCAAGAATAACTTGCGTTATTATATAAAGCGTCATATGAAGAACACTCGACCAATCAGATTTCTGGAAACTCTTTGTTCAGCTCTGAAATTATACTAAAACGATATATTTACTGATGTCCTCTTTTCCAACAAAGCAACGCTAATACTATGCAAATCTCTCGGCAGAAAAAGGTTCTACAGATAAAAAAGTTGAAAAAAAAGAACAAACAGAGAGGAGTGGCTTACCGTCTGAGTCTTCTGCTAGATTTGGCAGCAGTAGATAGATGTGGAATAGAATTCTTGGAAGGAAGAAAAAGAAGTCAATTTTGCACCTCTTAGAAAACTCTTGACCGCCCGCAGTGACGATAGGATGCCCACAATACGCCAAAAAGACCTATTTTCGCTTTTAAAACGCAATATTGATCTTACACAACTCACGAGAATTGTAAATCCTAGCTAATACTGGCACATGATGCGTGCATGTCACACGCAGAGTGGCATTTATCAAGATATATTATGGTGTTTTTTTGATGCTGCACCATCGAATATTTAAGACCATGTGAATTGTTATAAAGTGTGTTGGCTAAATGTTGTGCAATTTAATTGGATCCCATGATATTTGATTTTTGTGTCTGAATATTTAGCTTGAATTTGTTTTTTTTTTTCACTGATTTGTCTAGTTTCACGTTAATAATTAGATCAATTTCGAGAAACACAAAATGATTTCCCAAAACACAGGTTAATTTCAAAAACCAAAATAATTTCTCAAAACCCAAACCAATTCCTTTAAAAACAAACTAATTTCTCGAAACACAAATCATAACGGACTGGGTTTTATCTCCATGAATGCCAGAGAGAACATAGAAATACACTTATTCCCAGCGTAATTTTAGTCCAGCATAATTTGAGCATTATACCTCCAGTCAAGCTAAATTTGGAAAATTATACCCTGGTTTCATCAGTGACGCATAATAGCGTAATAGACTATTTTTCGAGCATAATCCGACAGACCCTAGCTGTATGTCGTGTGATACGCACGCAGGCTAATCTGTTGTTGATTCAAATCACTGTAATAAAGTTATCAAACTGTAAACATGAGTTGAAATCCCTCGTGCCACCTGCGGAAAGCTTCGTGCCTCGAGCACCATTTAACCCGGGATAGTCAATCGATAAAAATTAATATCTGAAAATCATTCGATAAATCGATATCTAACGATGAATCGGTCAATCGATAAAAATCGATACTCACACGCCGACGAAGTGTTAATTTTATCGATTTTATCGGATTCATCGATCGTTATTGAATTGATAAAAACTATCCTGTTCCCGTTGAGCGACCGGGACCCTTTGATTGTGACTCTTTATATGCAGATTTCAAAGGCAGCAATGAAATGATTTGTTGTGGAGCATTGTGCAAGAGACCAAAGAGCCTGCATTGTGATTTTTTTCCTGATTTTATAGTTTGATCACCCGGGTTCGATTACAAACTAAAATTCTCGTGGAATGAAAACTTACAGCGAAAGCAGAATTCAGCTGCAAAATCTACAAATCTTGAAGAAAATGCTCGAACAATTAAGTGAGTTTTTTTCATCGGAGTAGCCCTGTGAGCCAAAAAGCTTGGACGTGGCCTTGAAAATTGCAGGAGCTGAAAAAATATCCTCTGAAAACTTGTGGATTCGGTCAACCTACAGGCCATTTGATTCGAGTTTTGAATGAAAGGAGCCTGAATGACGGTGGATATTTTTGTCTTCGCTGGTTGGTGATTCTCAATTCAGTTTGATTTAGTGTCGGAGACACATTTGAGCTGCGATACTTTGGCGTGAGCTGTGGTTAGCTGTACTAAGCTCGCTATTGTGCCCTGAAACGGACAGGAACATTCGCATCGGAAAGCAAGGTTATTTGTTTATTTTATCTGATTTTAAGAAGTGATGTTTTGATGTTTCATTCCTGACGTCAATCAGTGTGTCAACAGTTATTTTGACACTGGGAAAAGTTGAATTTTTTAAATAAATTAATCTCAGAACCATGCATTTTGTTTATTGGGTTTGTTAAATTCGAGATAAAGCAATGGTTCTCGGCTTACCAAGACCAATTTTGTGCTTGGTGTAGTCTCGCTAGACTTCAGACTAAGAATGCTCGAGAATTTTTTCTGGATGATTTTCTAAAAGAAACGGCTTTATCTTTCTTCTTCCTGCTTCTCGAACCTGTTCAATGCCTCGGCAAGACTTTTTTGTACCTTATCTTTTGCCTAGTCACGTAAAATAATATCTTAATTCTCAAAACTTTCCACCATTTGAAAACAGCAGAGGGAAAAACTTGGTAATGATGACGTCAATCGTGCATCTGTCCTCTAATATATCATAGGCGAGAACCAATTAAAATGCAAGAATAACTTGCGTTATTATATAAAGCGTCATATGAAGAACACTCGACCAATCAGATTGCTGGAAACTCTTTGTTCAGCTCTGAAATTATACTAAAACGATATATTTACTGATGTCCTCTTTTCCAACAAAGCAACGCTAATACTATGCAAATCTCTCGGCAGAAAAAGGTTCTACGGATAAAAAAGTTGAAAAAAAAGAACAAACAGAGAGGAGTGGCTTACCGTCTGAGTCTTCTGCTAGATTTGTCGGCAGTAGATAGATGTGGAATAGAATTCTTGGAAAAAAGAAAAAGAAGTCAATTTTGCACCTCTTAGAAAACTCTTGACCGCCCGCAGTGACGATAGGATGCCACAATACGCCAAAAAGACCTCTTTTTGCTTTTGAAACGCAATATTGATCCTACACAACTCACGAGAATTGTAAATCCTAGCTAATACTGGCACATGATGCGTGCATGTCATACGCAGAGTGGCATTTATCCAGATATATTATGGTGTTCTTTTGATGCTGCACCATCGAATATTTAAGACCATGTGAATTGTTATAACGTGTGTTGGCTACATGTGGTGCAATTTAATTGGATCCCATGATATTTGATTTTTCTGTCTGAATATTTAGCTTGAATTTGTTTTTTTTTTTTCACTGATTTGTCTAGTTTCATGTTAATACTGATTAGATCAATTTCGAGAAACACAAAATGATTTCCCAAAACACAGGTTAATTTCAAAAACCAAAATAATTTCTCAAAACCCAAACCAATTCCTTTAAAAACAAACTAATTTCTTGAAACACAAATCATAACGGACTGGGTTTTATCTCCATGAATGCCAGAGAGAACATAGAAATACACTTATTCCCAGCGTAATTTTAGTCCAGCATAATTTGAGCATTATACCTCCAGTCGAGCATAATTTGGGAAATAATACCCTGGTTTCATTAGTGACGCATAATACCGTAATAGACTATTTTTCGAGCATAATCCGACAGACCCTAGCTGCATGTCGCGTGATACGCACGCAGGCTAATCTGTTGTTGATTCAAATCACTGTAAGTTATCAAACTGTAAACATGTGTTGAAATCCTTCGTGCCTCGAGTGCCTTTTAACCCGGGATAGTCAATCGATAAAAACTGATATCTGAAAATCATTCGATAAATCGATATCTAACGATAAATTGATCAATCGATAAAAAGCGATACTCACACGCCGACGAAGTGTTAATTTTATCGATTTTATCGGATTCATCCATCGTTATTGAATCCATAAAAACTATCCTGTTCCCGTTGAGCGACCGGGAGCGTTTGATTGTGACTCTTTAAATGCAGATTTCAAAGGCGACAATGAAATGATTTGTTGACGAGTACTTTACAAGAGACCAAAGAGCCTGCATTGTGATTTTTTCCTGACTCGATTTTATTGTTCGATTACCCGGGTTCGATTACAAACGTAAATTCTCGTGGAATGAAAACTTACAGCGAAAGCAGAATTGAGCTGCGAAATCCACAAATCTGGAAGAAAATGCTGAAAAAATTAAGTCAGTTTTTGTCATCGGAGTAGCCCTCTGAGCCGAAAAGTTTGGAAGTGCCCTTGAAAATTGCAGGAGCTTAAAAAATACCCTCGGAAAACCTGTGGTTGCGGTCAACCTACAGGCCATTTGATTCGAGTTTTGAATGAAAGGAGCCTAAATGACGGTGGATATTTTTGTCTTTTGTGGTTGGTGATTCTCAAATCAGTTTGATATAGTGTCGGAGACTAATTTGAGCTGCGATACTGTTGGCCGTGAGCCGTGGTTAGCTATTCTTAGCTCGCTGCTGTGCCCTGAAACGGACAGGAACATTCGCATGGGAAAGCAAGGTTATTTGTTTATTCTATCGGATTTTAAGAAGTCGGATGTTTTGATGTTTCATTCATGACATCAATTAATATGTCAACAGTTATTTTTTTTTCACTGGGAAAAGTTGAATTTTTCAAATAAATTAATCTCAGAACCGTTTTGTTTCGAGATAAAGCAATGGTTCTCGGCTTACAAAGACCAATTTTGTGCTTGGTTTAGTCTCGGTACACTGCAGACTGAGAATGCAAGAATTTTTTCTGGATCATTTTCTTAAAGAAACGGCTTTATCTTTCTTCTTCCTGCTTCTCGAACCTGTCCAATGCCTCGGCAAGACTTTTTTGTACCTTATCTTTTGCCTAGTCACGTAAAATATTATCTTAATTCTTAAAACTTTCCTTCGTTTTAAAACAGCAGAAGGAAAAACTTGGTAATGATGACGTCAATTGTGCATCTGTCCTCTAGTAGATCATAGGCGAGAACTAATCAAAATGCGAGAGTAACTTGGGTTATTATATAAAGCGTCATATGAAGAACACTCGACCAATCAGATTGCTGGAAACTCTTTGTTCAGCTCTGAAATTATACTAAAACGATATATTTACTGATGTCCTCTTATCCGACAAAGCAACGCTATTACTATGCAAATCTCTCGGCAGAAAAAGGTTCTACAGGTAAAAAGTTAAAAAAAAAGAACAAACAGAGAGGAGTGGCTTACCGTCTGAGTCTTCTGCTAGATTTGGCGGCAGTAGATATATGTAGAATAGAATTCTTGGAAGGAAGAAAAACAAAGTCAATTTTGTACCTCTTAGAAAACTCTTGACCGCCCGCAGTGACGATAGGTTGCCCACAATACGCCAAAAAGACCTATTTTCGCTTTTGAAATGCAATATTGATCTTACACAACTCACGAGAATTCTAAATCCTAGCTAATACTGGCACATGATGCGTGCATGTCACAAGCACAGCGTCATTTTATCAGGATATATTATGGTGTACTTTTGATGCTACACCATCGAATATTTAAGACCATGTGAATTGTTGTGAAGTGTTTTGACTAAATGTGGTGCGATTTAATTTGGTCTCCTGATATTTGACTTTTGTGTCTGAATATTTTAACTTAAATTTGTTTTCGTCAATTTGTATTGTTTCACGTTAGTAATTAGATCAGTTTCCAGAAACACAAATTAATTTCCCAAAACACAGGCTGATTTCAAAAACCAAAATAATTTCTCAAAACCCAAAACCAATTTCTTTAAAAAGGAAATTTATTTTACCAAAATAAATGATTTTATGTAGCTTGTGACGTAACTAGGCCCAGTACTTGTATGCGGGAGTTTCTGTCATCCGGGACTTATATATTGCTAGATGTGGTCCACCTTCTCGTTTGTGCAGCATTCTCGGCAAGTGAAGGGAATTTTCCCTCCCTCCACACCCCATTTTCCCTGTTTTCGGCATTTTCTGGCGGTTTCTCCCTCACCTTTGCTGGGCTAATACTTTGGTATGTTTGTAATTTAAGCTTTCTAAGCTTGCTATCAAAATAAACGGCCACATCTGTGGCCAATATATCCCACTTGGCAGTGTTCATTGTTCTTGCCCAGCAAACAGAGCTCAGCCAAAGTAACACCCATATGAATT